>CBVK0100526409.1:0-16002 GCA_900067695.1 Picea abies
GAGCCATGACGAGAGTGCCAGTAGGCTGTGGAAGGGTTGTTGTCCACACCTCTCCCTCAACATCTCTGGTATTCCTGCATGACCCCTCTAGTCCACATGTGAGTCTGGTCGACAAGCTATCGTCAGTCTACATCATCAACGAATCATGTTAGCAATATATCCATAATCATATCATCTAACCAAATGCACTAATATCATATATAAAACAGTCAAACTCCAATGGTTCACTCCCTGACTCGATCTAGAGTCCAAGGGGTTCCATCGATGCCTCTGCATCCTCGAGGTCCACAATCCTGCACACTCAATAAAACCAAATCAATAACACCTTTCTATGTCAATGTAGTAAAACAACATGTCATCAACCCATAACTCTATGTCAATGTAGTAAAACAACATGTCATCAACCCATAACACCTCATAATCGAATCAATATTTTAATAACACAATAATCTATATCACTTGCGAGAAAGTGTCCTCGAAGAATAAGTTCACCCAGTGTGCAAGAGCGAGATGTTACAGTTTCACATACAAATATACGATTTCCTTCACGTCCCTCAAATATGAAATTTGGTTTCTTAGTTGTTTCCATTGGTCATGTACTATTTATAAAGCCTGCAATGTTTCCAATAGCTTTTGGCCTTCCATCAATATACATAGTTGCCCCTATATTTTGATTGTTATCTACTAGTTGTATATAATTTGCAGCAACTCCATATCTCCACTAACTTCGCGTATATCGGACCAACATCAACCAATGATTGTATTTGTATAATGGTCTAACATACTCCATCAATTCAATTACAGTGTTGTAGCCGACCTTTATGCCATCCATGGAAAATGAACCCAATCCATGTAAGGATGAAGAAGCAATGCGATACATCCTCCCACTGATGAAGAAATCTATGTCCACTTCAGGTAGCTCCTTAGGTTCCCATCGTTGCACTAGATGTTTATCCCTCAAGGGAAACTCAATGTCACCTATTCTCTCAACATCATAATTACATGACCCTTCGTTGGCAATAAAAAATTGCGTGCGTATACGAAATATTTTCCTTACCTTTTCAGATCTAGTTGATCTAGAACCGGTAGATCTAGTACAACACGTCTCACTTTCAACCTCTCTTAGTATATCTTGATCATCACTTGAGGAAGATAGATCCGACAAATACCTATTTGGTGGTACCTACACTCATTAAAACAAGAAGATACGTTATTGTGCCAATATATGTTTGTGGTACCAACACAATTGGATATAGTTGCATTTAGTTGCAATATAGTTGCATTTAGTTGCAATATAGTTGCATAAGTTGCATTGTGGCATAAAGTTGCATATAGTTTCATATAGTTGCATAAGTTGCATATAATTGCATAGTTTCATATAGTTGCAATATAGTTTCATAAAGTTGCATATAGTTGGATAAGTTGCATTTTTGCATAAAGTTGCATATAGTTGAATAGTTGCATATAGTTGCATATTTGCATACGAAATTGTCATATAGTTGCATATAGTTGCATAGTTGCATAAGTTGCATATAGTTTCATATAGTTGCATAGTTGCATAAGTTGCATTGTTGCATAAAGTTGCATAAAGTTGCATGTTGCATAGTTGCATATAATTGCATATTTTCATATAGTTGCATACAAAATTGTTGCAATATAGTTGCATATAGTTGCAATATAGTTGCATAAGTTGCATAAGTTGCATTGTTGCATAAAGTTGCATATAGTTGCATAGTTGCATAGTTGGATAAGTTGCATATTTGCATATAGTTGCATATAGTTGCTATATAGTTGCATAAGTTGCATATAGTTGCATAAGTTGCATTTTTGCATAAAGTTGCATATAGTTTCATATGAAATTTTTAGTAGTTTTTGATCAACATATATCCCCCGACGCTTAGTGGAGAACTGGATTTGAGACCCATCAAAAATTTCAAGTGTGGATCGATAGTTTGGAAATCCATGATCCTGGAATTTCACATATTTGGAAATTCATCACTTAATAAGTTGCAACTATTAAGTGATGAATTTCCAAATATGTGAATTTCCAAATGTGGGATAACATACAAAACAATAGTTGACAAGGTCTACACATATATCCTTTGTGCAAGGAGAATGAAGAAACTATTTTCCACCTCTTCATAGTTTGTCACTTCTCACAGGAATTTGGGAAACAACCAAATGACTCACATAGTTTTAAATATGTTCTATGGACCATGTGGGTGGCATGAAATGGCTATAGTTTTAAATACATGGTCCACACTCTTCAATTTGCTTACAAGATTGAAAGTGCATACAATTCATTCTTTTTTAGCCCCAAGAAAAAGAAAGATAGGGTTGTTCTTCCTCTAAATTTGGATGAATATGTTTCATGGGGTTCCTTTAATGGGGCCTCTCAAGGGATTATAGGGCCTATGGAGTAAGACCTATTTACATAACAAAACACCATTGGCTATCCTTTGAGTAGGGAGTGACATTGATCATAAAAATGACCAACTAGTACATTTACAAAGTATTGCTACGTAAAATACTTTTTGCTACTCTATTTATCCAAGCACAACCTTAACCATATTTGAGATAACCTAAACCCAAACTACCTCCTTGATAAATCAGGTTACTCACCACCTAGGAATTTCATCACTTAATAAAAGGTGTTTGAATCCGACATCATATAAGTTACTTTGTTTCACTTCCAAAACTTAGTAATGATGATACAATTACAATACATGTGGTGTTTGATGGGAGGTTACTTGGTTACTCTAATATAATGTTTTGATTGGCAATGCATCCCAAAAGGATTTATAAGTATCTGACATTGTATATGCATGATTTAGTGATTTAAAGGGTACAATATTCCCATATAGCATCCCACTCTCGAGTTGCATAAAAATGCATAAAGTTGCATAAGTTGCATAAGTTGCATTGTTGCATAGTTGCATATAATTGCATAAAGTTGCATATGAAATTGTTGCAATATAGTTGCATAAGTTGCATTGTTGCGTAAAGTTTCATATAGTTTCATAGTTGAATAGTTGGATAAGTTGCATATTTTCATATAGTTGAATATAGTTTCTATATAGTTGCATAAAGTTTCATATAGTTGCATATATTTGCATAAGTTGCATATAGTTGCGTAAGTTGCATTTTTGCATAAAGTTGCATATAGTTGCATATAGTTGCATAGTTGCATAGTTGCATATAGTTGAATACAAAATTGTTAGTAGTTTTTTATCAACATATATCCCCCAACACTCAATGGAGAAATGGATTTGAGACCCATCAAAGAGTTCAAGTGTGGATCGATAGTTTGGAAATCCATGATCCTGGAATTTCACATATTTGGAAATTCATCACTTAATAAGTTGAAACTATTAAGTGATGAATTTCCAAATATGGTATAACATACAAAACAATAGTTGACAAGGTCTATGCATCTATCCTTTATGCAAGGAGAATAAAGAAACTATTTTCCACCTCTTCATAGCTTGTCACTTCTCACGGGAATTTAGGCAACAACCAAATGACTCACATAGTTTTAAATATGTTCTATGGGACATGTGGGTGGCATGAAATGGATATAGTTTTGGATACATGGTCTACACTCTTCAATGTTTTTACAAGATTGAGAGCACGTACAATTCATTCTTTTTTAGCCCCAAGCAAAAGAAATATAGGGTTGTTCTTAATCTAAATTTGGATGAATATATTTCGTGGGGTTTCTTTAATGGAGCCTCTCAAGGGATTCTAGGGCCTATGGAGTAAGACCTATTTACATAACAAAACACCATTGGTGGTCCTTTGAGTAGGGAGTGACATTGATCATAAAAATAACCAACTAGTACATTCACAAAGTATTTCTACATAAAATACTTTCCGCTACTCTATTTATCCAAGCACAACCTTAACCATATTTGAGATAACCTAAACCTAAACTACCTCCTTGCTAAATCAGGTTACTCACCACCTAGGAAGTTCATCACTTAATAAAAGGTGCTTGAATCCGACATCATATAAGTTACTTTGTTGCACTTCTAACACTTAGTAATGATGATACAATTGCAATACATGTGGAGGTTGATGGGAGGTTACTTGGTTACTCTAATATAATGTTTTGATTGACAATGCATCACAAAAAGATTTATGAGTATCTGACATTGTATATGCATGATTTAGTGATTTCAAGGGTACAATATTCCCAGATAGCATCCCACTCTCGAGTTGCATAAAGTTGCATATAAGTTGCATAAGTTCCATAAAGTTGCATAAGTTGCATAAGTTACATGATGCATAGTTGCATATAGTTGCATAATTGCATAAACTGCATGATGCATAGTTGCATATAGTTTCATATTTGCATATAGTTGCATACAAAATTGTTGCAAAATAGTTGCATATAGTTGCATAAGTTGCATTGTTGCATAAAGTTGCATATAGTTGCATAGTTACATAGTTGGATAAGTTACATATTTGCATATAGTTTCATAGTTGCATATAGTTGCATATAGTTGCTATATAGTTTCATAAAGTTGCATAAAGTTCCATATAGTTGCATAAGTTGCATAAGTTGCATTTTTGCATAAAGTTGCATATAGTTGCATATAGTTTCATAGTTTCATATAGTTGCATATTTGCATATAGTTGCATACGAAATTGTTAGTAGTTTTTTATCAACCTATATCCCCATAACGCTCAGTGGAAAACTGGATTTGAGACTCATCAAAGAGTTCAAGTGTGGATCAATAGTGTGGAAATCCATGATCGTGGAATTTCACATATTTGGAAATTCATTACTTAATAAGTTGCAACTATTAAGTGATGAATTTCTAGATATGTGAATTTCCAAATATGGGATAACATACAAAACAATAGTTGACAAGGTCTACACATCTATCCTTTGTGCAAGGAGAATGAAGAAACTATTTTCCATCTCTTCATAGCTTGTCTCTTCTCACATGAATTTGGGAAACAACCAAACGACTCACATAGTTTTAAATATGTGCTATGGGCCATGTGTGTGGCATGAAATGACTATAGTTTTAAACACATGGTCTACACTCTTCAATTTTTTTACAAGATTGAGAGTGCATACAATTCATTCTTTTTTATCCCCAATCAAAAGAAAGATAGGGTTGGTCTTCCTCTAAATTTGGATGAATATGTTTTGTGTGGTTTCTTTAATGGGGCCTCTCAAGGGATTCTAGGGCACATGGAGCAAGACCTATTTACATAACAAAACACCATTGGTGGTCCTTTGAGTAGGGAGTGACATTGATCATAAAAATGACCAACTAGTACATTCACAAAGTATTTCTACATAAAATACTTTCTGCTACTCTATTTATCCAAGCACAAACTTAACCATATTTGAAATAACCTAAACCCAAACTACCTCCTTGCTAAATCAGGTTACTCACCACCTAGGCAGTGAGTAACTGAAGGCGAAGATTGTCGTCTATTCCCAACATGGTGTGGTCGGTTGAAATACATGCCACGTTCTATATCTTGTGTCAACGAGCAGTGATATTGTCCCCTTGTTTGGGAGAGTCAGTGTTGGTTGATGCAGGGTGTGTGCAGCATTTCGGGAACTTGTTTTTGCCATCAAATTTCCATATCTGTGGAGGGATTTGGCTCCAACATGTGACCCCAGCTCAGGCGAGAACACCTACTACATTTCATCATATAATTAAGCGGAGGAAAATAAACTGACAAGGATTCCCCTAGTAACGGTGAGCGAACTGGAAAGAGCCCAACATGAAAATCAGGTACTAGCACCGCCTGAATTGTAGTCTGTATAAGCATCCTTAGCGATGGATCGAGCCGAATTCCCTTGGAAGGGGGCACCTGAGAGGGTGATAGCCCCATTGGGCCGAGACCCTGCCACACCACGAGGTGTTGTCGACGAGTTGGGTTGTTTGGGAATGCAACCCTAATCAGGTGGTAAATTCTTTCCAAGTCTAACTGTAGAAAGTTAGATATAGTTCCTATTGATTCACATTGTATACCATCAAAGGTCTATGAATTGGTCAAGGTGGAATGAGAATGGGAGAACCAAAGTGTTTCTATATTGACTTAGATATATGAACTATCTCCATGATATAAGGACTCATTTAGAAAATGAGACATAGTTGAATGTTTCTAAGTCTTAGATAACTATAACATCGAAGTTGGCATGTTATAAGGCCAATTGAATCTAAATAAGATTGAATGACATCACTGAGCTTGTGAGTGATAGAGACAAACACCTAATTACTTTAAGTTTACTTATAAATTATTCTTATTTTTGTTAATCTAAATAAGATTGAATGACATCACTGAGCTTGTGAGTGATAGAGACAAACACCTAATTACTTTAAGTTTACTTATAAATTATTCTTATTTTTGTTGCTAATATAAAGATCTAAACATGGTTTTCAACATATGTGGTTCATTGTGATGTCACTGGGATACATAGTGGTCATTTCTTAAAACTAAACCCACGACTTCATTGTCAAGAATCATGTGGAGTGTGCATGTGATTAGGGGATCAACGAATTTGGTAAATGAATCATTGACTAGGGGATCATGTGTTTCTACCATATGATGTTGTAACTTGACATGGTATCTCTGTGTTATAACCCTAATTTTCACTAGACATGCATACCTAACATCAGACCATCTCACTTGCCATTTTTTCCAAGCCACCATTAAACAACTCTTCAAAAAAATACCCTTTTGAAGGCATACACGCCCTGCACCACTACTACACACGTATATATGCTAGCTGGCCCATTACAACCCGTGTATACTGACAAAAGCACAAAAAATAGAAATTTGCAGACGGAGTACATACTTTCAGGTAAATTGCCTAAACCGTTTGACCACCCATAGCTGGTCATTCAATTGGATAACTACCCTCTTTGATCCTATAAAATAAGAGGTAGGAGTCGCCAATTCTATTGTGGGTGGGAAATCCCCCTATGGACTAGCATGGGAGAACCAAAGTGTTTCTATATTGACTTATATATATGAACTATCTCCATGATATAAGGACTCATTTGGAAAATGAGACATAGTTGAATGTTGTTAAGTCTTAGATAAATAGAACATCGAAGTTGGCATGTTATAAGGCCAATTAAATCTAAATAAGATTGAATGACATCACTGAGCTTGTGAGTGATAGAGACAAACACCTAATTACTTTAAGTTTACTTATAAATTATTCTTATTTTTGTTCTGCTCATTCCGAGCACACCCCCTCCAAGCCCTAGGATGGTTTCCTTTGATTGGAATGATCTTGCTGAGCCTCGTCTTCCTTCTTCTTCACCTTTACAAATAAGGGTTGAAGTTAATTCAAATTTTTTTTATCGATGTATTGTGGATGAAGGAGCCTCTGCAAGTATTTTATCTTCCTCGGTTTGGAAAGTCTTGGGATCTCTCAAGCTTGTGTTTGCTTCCCATGAGCTGTTGGATTTTGATAGACATCCTAGTGAATATTTGGGGATTCTTCCTCAGTTGCCTATCTTGTTAGGTGGGAATATTTCCCTTGTTGATGTTATAGTGGTGCAAGGCTCGTTAGATTTCAATATGTTTCTCCGGCATGATTATGTATATGCTATGAATGTTGTGGTGTCTACGATCTTTCGGGTGATGCATTTACCTCATAATGGAAGCATTGTCACTATTGACCAGTTGGCATCTGATAATCACCATCCTAATTCGACATTGTTTCAAACTACCCCTTTACATGTTCCTACTATTCGTGTAGATGCTACCCCACCACATGTTAATTATGTGGCATCTTATGCTCGGTGTTCAATTTCTTCTGAGAATGAACCTGTGAAATCATGTTTTCCTTCTCAAGACTTGGTCTCAACAATTGATCAATTGGTTTATCCAATGGGGGAATGGGAGCCCTTGCTTCCCCCTCTAGGTCCAGGTGATCTTGAGTCTCCTTCTGAGTCTGATCTCGTTGTTTGTAGAACCTCAATCCCTCATGCTTGTGATTCTTCGCTGATAATATCTTCCATTCCTGGCCAGATCCTCCATCGTCATATGGAATATGGTCAGTTTACTTCACCCTTTGGGACTGTCGACCCTCGTTTGTGTGATTTATTGGATTTTGAATTGCCTTTAGATGAGGCTATCCTTGAAGCCATGACTATGGTTTCTATACCTCGGGAGGAATTACAAAGAGACTCTCGAAGAGACTCTTGGTATGAGACTAGCAGTGGGCTCTACCTAAACCAACTTCATACATGAGTCGTAGCCCCCCACGGGTCTTCTTTTAAGACCTTTTTAGACCCTCTAAACATGAAAATATTTCTGAGCGATCTTGTTTCTCTTCACGCTCGCTAAAATAAAATTTGAAGGCATGTCTATCCGACGATAGTTTACCCCTTTTTTGGTCTGGATGGTCAACTGTACGAACAAAGGTATACTCTAGGAGCCTCGGTTCTCTAGAATAGTATTCTCAAGTATAAGTTTAACCCTTTTTCGGGCCTAAGGAAATAAATTTACGAAAAAGTAACCCCCATGGAGTCCATATTTAAGATCTTTTTAGACTCCCTAAAATTGAAAATATTGTCGAGTGACCTTGTTCCTTCACACTCGTTAAAACGGTCCAGAAGAACATCCTATACAGAGTCCATAGTTAAGCTCTTTTCAGACTCCTTAAAAGTGAAAAGATTTTTGAGTGATATTGTCTTTGTCACACTCATTGAAATGATTTTGAATAGACGTCTTTTCGGTGCTAGTTTACCCCTTTTTCGAACCGACTAGACTACCTTCGAAAAAAGTACCCCACTGGAGTCTCCTTTTACATTTTTTTCAAATTCTCTAAAAATGAAAAACCGTCGATATTACCTTCTCTGGGCTCATTAAAATTGCATCGAAGGACATTATCATTGTGTCTTATTAATCACATTTGCATCCCCATGTCTTTGGTCTAATGTCGGCTCCATGTTGCTCTCAACTGAACCATCTGAAGCATGCCTTATAACACAATCCTTGTAGCACTTTGCCTTTGCGTCTTGACACCTTGACCCCTGGAGGGATTTTCCTGAGTGTCCTTTTCCTTCATATGTCTCCTTTCTCTGAGCATCAGTGTGTTCCTTGCGCTTCGAACTAGTATATCTGCGACACTCGTTCCTCCTTTGTCACGTATTATTCTTTTATTCTTTTTCAAGATTTCCAAAATTATTGAAAAAGACAAAAAAAATCAGATATACCCCAAAAAGAGGAAGGGAAAAGTATTTTATTTTTGTTGGAAGCACAATGAGTCACCCTTGTACAAAGCACATCCTTCTATTTGTTCATCAAGCTTTGGGATTTAATATGACCTTAGAAAGTTGTTCTTGCTACATAGAGTTGTGTCCTCCTCCATTTGGTTATTATTCCAAACATATGAAGAGTTTGTGTTGCCTCCTGCATCATGAACTTATGTTAATACCATGCTTCTTGAGCCTCATCATTTGTCATGATATTGTCCAAGCGAATTTTTTACCAAGCTTGAGTCGACCCCTCTGCAATTTGTCTCTTGACCTCATGCCTGACCCTCCCGAAAGCCCAATCAAGTCTTTGTTCAAAAGAAATGAAGTCCTCAGCCTGATCATCAAGATCCTATAGTCTATTCCCAATGAGTCATCAAAGACCTCTGGGTAGTGAAGTCGTACACTGATATTACACTCCTACCCAAGTTTGAATATTTTGAAGTTGTTGCTCGAGCTGTGAAGACCTCATCTCCAACCATCAGGTGTCTTTGGCTTCTTAAATATGGATACTATAAATGTATATCTTTTGATTTTAAGATTTAGATCCACTTTGTACTGTTCGTGGCTATGATTTATATAGTTATATCACATGGATCTGCAGTGTATTTGATTGGCATCCATGATTTTATTTTCCTTCCAAGCATGGGTATGCCCGCCTCGATGAGTCAATTATTATTTTGCAGATGGTACCTCCCAAAATTTGGTCCCCGGGCTCACTCGCTTCGCATGTAGGTAAAGATTGGTAATGTATTTCGTCCATCATATTCTCTTTTGACCTCACACATTAGGGGGCATCTATTATAACCCTAATTTGCACTAGACATGCATACTTGGCATCAGGCCATCTCACTTGCCATTTTTTCCAATCCACCATTAAAAAGCTCTTCAAAAAAACATCCTTTTGAAGGAATACGCACCTTGCACCACTACTGAATGTGTATATACATTAGCTGGCCCATTACAGCCCACATGCAATGACAAAAGCACAAAAAATAGAAAGTTGCAGATGGAATACAGACTTTCAGGTAAATTGCCTAAACCATTTGACCACCCATAGCCAGTCATTCAGCCGGATAACTACCCTCTTTGAGCCTATAAAAGAAGAGGTAGGGGTCCCATTTAAAAAGGAGAAAATAATAGCAAAGAAACTCTGCCCTTTTTTGTATTCCCTTTGCCCCAATCATTTTCAACCATTTTGTGAGAACTAAAGAAGAGAAGCACAAGTGGAAGTGGTTGGTGCATAGTTGAAGAGGAGCCCAGGACCATATTCATGGAGCAGTGGCCAATTTCACCATTGTAAGTTACTTTTTTGAAGTTAATAGAAAGAAGTACTTTTCCCATCCTACCATAGGAGGTGTTCAATATTCAATTTTTTATTATATTTCATTAGAACCTCTAACCCACTAATTTATATATGAGATTCATGTTTGGAGTTCTTCTTTTTTCTGTGTATGAATGCAGGTTAGATTTGGGAGGAGACTTGCAGTCAAGGAGAAATCGAACGCAAAAGGATCAACATCAAACATGGAATTTAAGGTAGAGTTACTAGATCCTTTTACCCTTGTGTTTCATGCATGAATGTGGGGTTTATGTTGGGAAAATACAAAAAAGTAGGAGGATTTCAAAGGTCATTTTCTCCATGCATTACCAAACCATTAATGCTAGTCCGTAGGGGGATTTCCCACCCACAACACTCTGGACGATCTTCACAAGTTTTGAGAGGGGTGCATGATCTTCCATCAATTTCACTGCCTTTTTACAAAACTCTAAAACCAAATTGATGAAGGGCTCAATTGCATTATGAGTAGTTTTTTTTTAAGGCATAGGTTCTTCTAACTACCTTGTACACACATCAAAACTACCTACCCTAGTCTCAATGCCCAAAAGTGAAACATTCATATTTTCAACCATTAGCTTATTTTTTAACATTAGTAATGTCATTGTAGGGTATTTCACTTTCTGTTTCCAATGTCCTTCAATTGGATTATCATAATAGTTTAACTTCTTCTCCTAGAATGAACTTAGGTTTTCAAGATAATATGATACAACAGATAGAGAGAGAAGTTTTAATGTAGTTTCAAAAATATTGGTTGGATACTAATAACATTATCATGGAGGTATTAGGTTAGCATCCCTTCAGTTCCCTTAGGAACAATGGTTAGTTTTTCTTCATATAAAAAGACACAATAATCATATATAAACAAAATGAATCAATAAGGCCAGAATGTTCACCTTTAACGACTTCAAATGCTAATTTTTATAGGGTACTCACCATTCTTGGTGCTCTTGCGTGTGCCTTCGACTACTATATCCTCTCATACTATCTCTCTCCCTGGCTCCTCGCAGACTATCCCCTCACAGACTATCTCCTCACTGTTTTCCTCGCAGACTATCTCCTGTGAATTTCTCCTCGCATACTATCTCCCCTTGGTTGCGTGCTCCACTATCTCCTCACAGACTATCTCTCTCCCTCATAGACTATATCCTCCCTGGATCCTCGTAGACTATCCCCTCGCAGATTATCTCCTCATTGTTCTCCTCGCAGACTATCCCTTCGTAGACTATCTCCTGTGACTTTCTCCTTGCAAGCTCGTGTGCTCCCCTTGGTTGCGTGCAAACTCTTTCCTTTGGAAAACAACTCATAGAAATTAAAAACTAATAGATAACTCAATCCAAGTCCAAGTAAAAGATCGACCTCAAATAGAGAATCAAATGTTGTAATATTATCACACACCATACTAATATTCAAGGTATGCAAGTCAATAAAATCGATGCACTTTACTATATAAACCAAGGTTATGTGATTTAAGGATTGTGCACTCAAGGTTCAATTCTTGTATTATAATGTTGTGGTATTGCATGGTTTGACATTGTTTAGTACACAATAATATTCTCCAATGGTTGCCTTCAACATTGTTTAACATGCATATGAATTCAACATGGTTTAACATGCACATGACATTGAGAAACATTTAAAACCCTCCTCATAATATAATGAGGGGTTTTATAGTGTTAAATTCAAACACAATACTTAATGTGGCCAACTTACCGACAATCTTGGAATTTCCAAATCTACTCTTGAATTGGAGTAGGTGAATATAAACTCTCTTGAATCAATCCAACACTCTAAAACTAGATCAATTTGGTATAATCCAGAATATGAAAGGTGACTTCCTTTTCATATCAGATACCATTTTTGTGTCTATTGTTTCCAATTTCTTCCCAAGGTTTGATGATTGGCTTGGAAAGGGGAAGTTGATCTTCATTTGCACTTGAATCTGGCGCTATCTCACAGAGTTGTTTTTGCGTTGGCTATTGATATGAATCTGCATCATCATCTTTTTCGAAAATATAGTTGTTCTGAACAAGTACTATTTTATAGTGTTGTCGAAGATTCTTTTGCTCAAGAGCATTGTAAATAAGTCGAGTCTGACTTTGCAACACTGTTGCTTTGTCTTGCGTAACTTACAAACATGTTACAACATACTATATAGTTTTTTTGTCAGTGGTGACTTATTTTCCACAGAAGAGAGGATTAGAGTGTTCAATAACTCTAATATTTATTCAACTCGAGTCATTTTAAAGATAGAAATAGACCTTAAGGGTTTCTTGCAACTCCACCCTTTAACAAACAGATGCAAACTCAATAAATGAAGATCAACCAATGAAGGGTGTCAAATTCTACTGAAAATGCACCTGTTTACAATGAAACTTAAATTCAATGAGTACAAGTAAACTTACAATGCTTTATCAAAGTCTTAACTGCAACCGGGTTGATAAAGTAATGGTACCTAGTCTCATGCCTGCAAATGGCGGGGATTGACATTCACCTCCAATGTTCATTCATATATCATAGAGTAGTCTCTCTATATTTGTTGTATCATATTACAATGGAAGTGTTGCATCAAGTGTTTTATCCTTTTGGCTTTGTCAAGAAGATCGCCACATTTCAGAATTACGTTGGACTACAAGATTTCATTCAATATGCATCACAACAAAATTCCATTCAAGCACACAGAGGTCACAACATAATAGACAATGAGTATACCATCATAATAGACATATGAGTGTACCACCGTAATAGACATATGAGTGTACCAGTGTAATAGATAATGCACTAGTTGGAAAAATGCTCAATTTGGACTGGGTGTATAACAACCCATTTTTGCCAATATGTACATATGTGTCTAAGTGTCTCCATGAGTCATGGCTAGTATGTTTAAATGTTTTGGATCTTGATGAACAATTAAAATGATAAATGCATTTTGATTAAAAATAAAAGAAATTGTTGATGGGTGGAGAACTTACACATAAATGATGCAATGAGAGGGAATGGTGAGGGGGAACCCTTACTGGTTGAGATAATACTTGCTAGGCAATACCTTACTGAATTTAAAATATTCAAACCCATAACTGTCCTTTGTACCAAAATATTTATTTACTAGTCAAGTGGTTGGGTGGTCCTCCTCAAAAATCAATGACAAAATGGGCAGAGTACCCATATGGAAGTTTATGATCTAACCCAAAAATTTGAGGGATTTGACCATGAAATCCTGTTGCAGAAGACAAGAAAATTAGGAAAATTGTGGATAGAGGAGAGAGGATGCACACAATTGGGTTTGGAGAAGAAATCTGAGTGGATAATAGTGTTTGAAACTTCTCTGGTTCTTAGCAACAGAGGGAAGTCAATTTCTCTATGTTATGGGTAAGAAAATAACAAATACATTTTCTAAACCAAGATGATAAATGGGGCTGTGAATTTGGGTATTTAATTGTCACTCCCCGATTCAAGAAGATGCCCCCTTGCTTGGTGGGATAGGAGATATATCTTGCTAAATTCTGTTAGTGAATTAGAGTGGTCTTCATCTTTTTATTTTTGTTAAGGAGTGAGAATTTCTCTCATGGCATCATCTTATGAATAAGGGGTGGCCAACTGAAAGGATAGACAAAAAGCAACTGTGCCTATGGTTGGGTGTAAAGAGGCTCACCCATCAGCAGTTTCCAATCTACTATTAACTCTCAAATAAGCGTTTCAATAATTTTTCATATGCTATGACAAGTTTTCTTAATGCTATGAAATTTATGCTTTGGTTTTATGAAGAATTGATAATCTAGTCAAGTGCATAAATTTGTTTCTTAGATGATTGCAAAATGTGATGAAAGTTGTGTAAAAATATATATATTTTGTTTGCCTATGATTGTTTATGTTTTTATAGACTGTTGTAAGAAATTAATTGCAACTCTGAGCAAAATCAAAGTGCTAATTGGGCAGTTGCAACCCATTTGTGTGAATATAACTCATAGGTTAGTAATGAAGACTAAGCTGTCTAAGTCTTCATAGAACATCAGAAGTTAATAATGCATAATATCTGTTAAATGAATGATATTCTCTACATTACTGAAGATGTGGATCACTTATGGGAGTTGATTTGTCCCTAGTCACTGGTCAAGCCTTAAGACCTCCTTGGAAGGCTTAGTTGAATGCTCAATATTATGTGGAAGCATGGGTAAAGGCCTTGGAATTCCAACCAACATAATAAGCTAGGTAAGGGGGAGTCCTCGAATGAGAGATTAATCACAATTTCGGTATCATAAGTATAGCCAATTTAGTTGGGAGGATAAAGCATTTTAGCATGGGGAATATGTAAATCAAATGAAATTAGGAATATGTAATTTGCATTAACTTAAGTCTTATTAAGACATGGTAAGAATGGAATCATTACCTGGTTTTACTCAGTAAAACCATGTACAAAAGTAAGAAAATGAAATGGAGGTTGTTTCCCTAAATAATAGTAAATATTTACTTTAAAATAGGTGGGCAACAAGTTCTGGTTAAAACAAAGTTTTACTATGGAAAATTTTATTTCCAAGAGAATTTATTTTTCTTGTACACACATACACACACACATATTTTACTAAGGTATTTTAAGCAAAATATGCATGATGAAGGGAGACTGGTAACCCCTAGTCATTTTCCCAGTTTACTATTTTTTTTTTCTTAATAAGTTGAATATTCATAATAGAAATTATTTTATTAAAACTATGAAATGCATCCCTGTGCACGATAAGTGGACAAGTTCAAAAATTCCTCCCCTGAAAAATATTATTTTCTAACATTAACCAGTCATATGAATTTTTACTGTGTCTTGGGGAGATATCTACTGGTGTATTTCTTTTATGGTTTTATTTCAAAATCCCAGGGTTATATTTTTCCTTTTTTCTTATAGTTTTGTTTTATAATGGGTGAAATCATGAAGATGGGTTACACTTTTGCTTGTTTTATGAGAAACAAAACTGTATTTTCACAAGTTATTCAACTTCCGACATACAAAAGTATTTTTTTTATTTAGAATTTCACTTTATAGTAAAAACAAAACTTGTGAAGAATTGTGTTAGCATTCCAATGACTATTTTTCAATTCTCTTTTATCACGATTTGATATGTCAATTTGACAATTGTTTAACAATATGTTTCTTAAACATGAAATGAATGATAGTGAGTTACTTATTTCTACAACAATGTATATATTATTGAACTTATGTTTGTAAGAAACAAAATATACTGCAACAATCTACAGAGACTCTATTTTATTATGACTATATTTTGAATTTAACGGATGAATATTATAATTTCTAGAATTTTTTGAAGTTGACCAAGCTGAAAACGTTGTAGAGTTTAAAAACATGTTTTTCTACACCTTGTATCTATATTAATTTTTACTTAAAACTAAAATTTAAATATACCCTTTTGAAAA
>CBVK0100526410.1:0-17203 GCA_900067695.1 Picea abies
AGCGACCGTGCCGTCGAGGGTGGGTTGCACCAATAACAAATTCAAATTTTCTCACAAACACCTTCTATTTTGTCTTTTTTCCAACCAACATCAACTTCATCCTAGTCTAACACTTGTCAAAATCATTTGAGAAGGGAAGCTAAAGAGACTCATAACTACTTCTTGTAGAATCTAAGAAGACACTTTTAGTAGTTAATCAAACCATTATAAGTAGAGGAAGATGCCCATTTTGAAAGGGCTCTTCAAGCATGGTACATTCACAAACTATTTTGAGAATTAATATTGAGAAACCCTCACAGACAATTTTTTAAAGATAAGAATTCTTGTAGATGGTTGCTTACTGTAAACTAATTTCAGCAAATTGTATGCTTTTACATGTGTTGTGAGAATGTCCATTTGCTTATAGATTGTTCTTATGAAAATTGGAATATTTCTTATAGCTTTGTTTATTATTTCTTGTCTTCTTTTCCTTGAGATGATGAGTTGATTATGTATGTAAATTCATGACTTAGATTAATATGGTTATGTTATATGTATGCATGTGTTTTTAGCCTTGTTTCTTCTTAACAACTACCTGTTAGAAGTCATTTGCAAGAGTTTGTTGCATTTATAGCCGCTCATTGGTTACCATAGTTTCTCCTAGATAGGATAGGGTAAATAAAAT
Source organism: Picea abies (assembly GCA_900067695.1). Classification (NCBI taxonomy): domain Eukaryota; kingdom Viridiplantae; phylum Streptophyta; class Pinopsida; order Pinales; family Pinaceae; genus Picea; species Picea abies. Next base: position 665 of record CBVK0100526410.1, read on the forward strand.
TGTATTTATTCACTTAGTTATTTTTCATTCGCATCCCCATTTCATTCATAACCATCCAATCACCACTTGAACCCAGTAATGGCAGTTGAATAATAATATGGATGGGTCTCCAAAACCAAACAATGCATAGTCTAATTGGGACAGTGCTTCAGGGAGTACCCCATACTATTGAAGGGAAATTATGTTGCATCAACATAATTGGCACTAGAAGGAGGGCCCGATTTGCATGGCTAGCGTAAATTTTCAACAAATTCATGGTCAGTCCTCTGATAATACTCTTGTCCAACAACGCTTTCCACATATCTCTTTTGAACAAGAAATTACCTTCAAAGATTTAAATCCCACATTTTAAAGTGTTGTTGTCTGCTTTGAAAACCAACCCGAAGCTTGGTATCTTGTCCCTAACGAGAAGTTTGTTGAAACTATTCGCATTACACGCTTGTAAACCAAGTTACTTGGACAAATTCCAACACCTTCAACAATCCCTAGGAGGAGAGATACCCGTGTAAGGCATCCCGAGAACCTATCTAACATTATTGTTGAATTCATAGAGGACTTGATCCAAAACTTCTCTAAAGGAAATACCTATACCATTGGACCAAATACCTCCCGCACCTCCTCGTCCTACACCTCTCAATTTGAAATAGGACATTGACGGTGAACATTCAGGATCTGATTCTGACGATAGTATGGGTGAAAATTGGAATATAATTCCACCATGGATGTCCCAAGGAGCTTTAAACTTACTCGACCATTCACATGAATTACCCAAGCAACAGGAAAGACTTCTCCAGAAGTTCGACCCAAACAAAGCTTGTTCACAAGAATACCATGTAAAGAATTTATTTCTAGGTGCTCAACTCCTTGATGCATGTTACAAAGATGTGGTTTGTAGAATCTTTCCCTACACTTTCAAGAAAAAGGCTTCCACATGGTATTTTAACCTATTGAACAGCTCTATAATCTGCTGGAATGATTTCAAAAAAAACTTCATTGAAAATTTTGGGGATGAGAAAAATATCATAGCATTATTCAAGGAACTAGTATCTTTAAATATGGAAAATAAGGATAGGGTAAAACACTTTCATCAAAAATCCACTACCATCCTCAACAAATTCATTGTTGAAACTGCTCCTCCATAACCCTTGGTTGTAGAATATAGGATAAGGTAGTAAAAGAGAACGTGGAAGAAATAATATTAGAGGTAGGGGGGTAGGAACAATCAAGGTGAGAGGTATGATCTTCATTGTGTCTGTTGCGACAAGAATGGACATGAGCAAAATACATGAAAAATACATTTGGATAAATTATATTGTTGCCCATTGCAATATTGGAGTAAATGAAGATTTATTTAACATTTCATTTTATTCTTGGAGAGATGCATGGATTCTTGACACAGGTGCAACATCCACACTACCTTCCAAAGACACTTCTTTGAATATTTCAATGACAATGTAGATAGTATAGTATATTTTGCAGATAAATCAAGTCGCAAACCTTCATGAATTGTCACTATCAAGCTTAAATTATTTGGATTCCTGAATTTTCTTTTGCATGATGTGCTCTATCTCCTTGAGTTGCGAAGGAACTTCTTGTCTCTTGTGCACATTTGAAGGCAAGGCCACTCTATTCATATCTTTGATGCCAAAGTTGAAATAAGTAAGGCTTTTGACAAGATGGTCGTTATGACTGGAGTGGAGGATGAAATATTGTTGAAGTTGAAAGGGACATCAGTTCATGCACAAAAATTTGCATACCTCTCACCATGATGAAGGTACATTTCCATCTAGTCTCTTATGGAATACTAGATTTGGAAACATTAATTATGCCAACCTCTGTTTGTTGAACAAAAATGATGTTTCTATTTTACCTACTATTCTTAGGAAATTGAAGCAATGTAATGCTTGTATCCTTGAAAAACATAACAATCAACATTTCCATGATTCCATTTCTAGAGAATGTAAAAAAATTGTATTGATACATTCTGATTTGTGTGGCCACATGTCTATTCCATTTGTTAATTAAAATAAATATATCATGTATTTTATTGATTATTACACCAGGATCTGTTGGGTGTACTTATTGAAAGATAAATCATAGGATTAAATGAAACTTAAAAAAAAAAATCATGTATGGATCCAAAATGAAGAACAATCACATATTGGAACTCTTCATAGTGATAATGGAGGAGAATATACATCTAATTAATATGATTTAACTATATTCTCCAACATTGGAATTGACACCAAACCAAAGTTCCATACAATCGTCAACAAAATGGTGTAGCTGAGAGAATGAACATGACTCTCTTAAATATGGTTCATTCCATGATGTTTTTCAAAAAATTGAAATCGATGTTTTGGGATGTGCAGTATATGTGAAAAATAGGAGTCCATCTCATGCTCTTGGGAACAAGACTCCCTATGAAATGTGGTATGGCCACATTCCTTCAGTGAGGCATCTCAAGGTCTTTTGTTTCACCTTCTATGCATTAATTACTAAGGACCAAATAAACAAGCTTTATGAAAGGAGTTAGAAGTGCATATTTTTAGGGTACTCAAATACCACTAAGGCATATTGTCTTTACGATGAGGTAAACAAGAGGTTCATTCTTTCTAGATATGTGTTTTTTGTGATTTTTCTTGAATCCAGTAAGAATGACAAAATTGTTGAATGACAACTTAATCATTTGGATAGATTCACCCATGTAAAAACATATCATGAGTTTGATGATGAGATTCCACATCTTAAAGGGGGGATCCCCATATTGCATCAATATCTGGAATCTCCTTTTGAAGCACCATCTCCCCCTCATGAATATTTTTCATCCACTTCATCATAATAGGATTTTTATTTGGATGATGTGATTGAGAGGATTGAAAGGATAAACCTTGATAGAAATGTGCCACCATATCAATCAGTGGAGCAACCTAGACCATCTTAGAAAGGTCCACCAAAGTGGTTGATAAAGAAACTTGAAAGGGTTCATCTTGATGAGGTTGGAAAGACAGGAACCCGAAGTTCTATAGGACAAGATGAAGGTGGTGTATATAATCGATATTTATGTGATGTAGATGATTTGGATGTTTCTTATGATTATGAATTGGATTTATCTACTAACTTTGAAATAACCTCCTTTGAAGAAGTTGTCTCATGATGAGTGGAAATAAGTCATGTACAGGGAGTATAATGCTCTCATCAAGAATGGAACATGGAAATTGGTGGATCCTCCATTCAAAATGAAACCAATTGGTTGCAAGTGGGTCTTCAAGAACAAGTGAAAATCAGATGGCTCACTTGACAAGAATGAAGCAAGGCTCGTGGAAAAAGGATTTGCATAGAAAGAAAGCATTTATTATGAGGATACTTTTTCCCCAACAACAAAATGGGCTATCATTCATACTCTATTTTCCTTGGTAACACATAATGGATGGAAATTTCATTAAATGGAAATGAAGACTGCTTTCTTGAATGGATACTTGAAAGAGAATGTCTTCATGTCTCATCCAGAATCCTTTGTTGTGAAGGGATAAGAGTGAAAAGTATGTAAACTCATCAAAACCTTATATGGCCTAAAACAAGCATTGTGAGCCTGTTATGAAAAGCTAACTAAGCATCTTCTGAAATTGAATTTCAAGCACTTTAATTTTGATGATGCAACTCTATTTGTCAAGAAAGCTGGCAAAACTATTTTATATCCTGTAGTGTATGTAGACAATCTCTTTTGATAATAGGGAATAATGAAAGTTATATTACATCCATAAAGAAAGAATTGAAGAAAGGATTTGGAATGAAAGATTTGGGACATCTTCACTACTACTTGGGCATTAAAGTGACTCAAAATACAAAGTACATATTCATTTTCCAAAAGAAGTACAATGAAGAATTGTTGAACAAGTTTGGCTTGGCTAAGTGTAACATTCTCTCTATAACAATGGAACAAAATTTGAAGCTCACATTAAAAGAAGGGAATGAATTTGAGGATGCAACCAAGTACAGATGGCTTGTGGGAAGTCTTATCTACCTTACTACCACTAGACCAAATATTTCATTCGTTGTTGGGATTCATTCTAGGTTTATGTGAAAACCTTGTGAAAGACATCAGTTTGCTACAAAAAGAGTTCTAAAAATATTTGAAGGGAACTCAAGACTTTGGACTCAAGTATTCTAAGGTGGATGACTACAACTTGATTGGATATTGTGATTAGGCTTTGATGGGTAAAGAAAAAGTGTCAACTTCAAGCTATCTCATGACTCTTAGATCAACAATTGTCTCTTGGAGATCACACAAGCAGTCAGTTCCAACAGATTCCACAATAGAGGCAGAGTATGTGGCAGTTGTTGAAGCAAGAAAGGAGATTGTGTGGCTCTGGAAAATACTTGAATATTTTCAAGAGAAATAGGTGAATTGTACTCCTCTTATGGTTGATAATACTTCTGCCATCAAGTTGGACAAGAATCCCATATTACACAATCGAACCATGCACATCAACACAAAGTACCATTTCTTTCGATATCATGTAGAGGTCAAAACTATTCACTTGAGATATTGTTTCTCAAATTAGTAAATTGTGGACATCTTCACCAAAACACTTCGAAGAAAAAATTTGAAAAAATTATGAATATTGTTTAAATTCACAAGAAATATAAAGAATCATTGTTGAAAGTCAAAAGTCATGAGAAGTCTTGGAAAATAAAACCAAGAGTGATCTCCTCAAACTATTTATGCATGGCTCACATTAATGAAGTACACACATCTGTAGAGTTATTCCCTCTTACCCATTAATAGAAAATAAAGAATTAGACAACAAAAGTATATATAAAATATAACATAATAAAATATTATAAATTTGATTGATATTGTGAGTAAAATTTTGTTATATTTGTGTTATTGGTTAAGAGAAAATAAAGAATTGAACTAGAAACCAATTATATAAAAAAATATAATAGAATAAAATATTATAGATTTGATTGCCAGTGTGAGTTTATGCAGAAATAAAATAAAATAAAAAATAAATTATAAATTAATCATATATAAAATAAAATATTTTTATTTATGTATATTGATATCTTAAATACATCACCATCCACATTGGTTATCTTTGCAGCTGCCTGCATAATTTCAACAACTAATTGATAACTGAATCTTAGAAAAAATTCATTCTATGTTTGTATTTATTAAAATCAATGCATAAGTTTCCATTATGCACATCATCAGATGCACTATATCATATCTATATGTTATATTAAATATTGGATTATGCAATTTTTCTTAAAAAATTAATAAATGGAAATCATCGTAAATAAATTTCACTACTTCAAGAACATGGTGCCCGTAAAGAGGGTGGTAAGTTCCGACGAGATTTAGTATTCCACTGAAGTAAAACAACATATTTAAGAAAAGGAAAGTTCTTACATCAATGATAAAGTTGGACAACCCTACTCCTGTCACAGGTTTGCAGAGAAAGAAGGAAGAACTGTCTTTAGAATGAATTGACAAATCACCATCCTGTTAATTGCACACAGCATGGTCTGCATGTGTAGTACTTGCTGCACAAGGTCCACCTCACTTCAATATCCATCAATGGTTATCAACTTATCAATATGCTTCTAGTAGAATAAATGCCGTGTAAGGTGGAACATACAATATTTGGTCAGAAATGTTTTAAATACAATGTACAAAACATTTATTATTTTATTGAATTTTCTGTATATTGTGTTGCGTTGGGCATTCTCAAGTTTTTGGGTGGCCAATATTCACTCTGGTGCATAGATCGTTCTATCTGAATTTTTTTCAAATGTGTTGATGGTTTGGGCGGCCAATATTAACTAGATGTAGGTTGTTCGATCTGAATTGTTTTCAGATATGATGATGGTTTATATAGTGTAGATATTGTTGCTTAAATGTTTAAACTTGATGAAATTTTAAGTAATAAATAGTTATTAATATGAATAAGTATAATAAATGTTATATATTAGTAAATGATTATTAATATGCATCACAGATAATAAATATTGTATAGAACAAGATATTGTTTTAATGAATGGAAAGGCTTACTTCACCTCAACATTCATAAATGGTTAACAATATGTATGGAGAATAAATACTATATAGGTGGGGAACATACACTATTGAATATAAAATGTTTCCAATATAATTAAGTTTATTTAATTTTATATGTCATTTATTACTTTATTGTTGAGTACATAATGTTTTTTATTGAATCTTATCTAAGTACATTGTGTTATCTTTAGTTAATCTAGAGTTTTTTTAGTTATTCAAAGATTTTAAATAGTAATTTAATTTAAAATTACATTGTAATTGAAAATCTAAAATCTAATTTACAATCTAAAATCTAAAATAGTAATTTAATTTAAAATTACATTGTAATTGAAAATCTAAAATCTAAAATCTAATGGTATTTGATCTGAATCTTTGTTTGACTTTGCATGGTATCTTCATGCCATGCATGTCTTTGCATTGTAATATAATTCCAATTTCTAGTTGTAATTGATGAAGCTCACTTCATGGCTTGAGATCCTAAGCCTCAATTTATCATGTGGCATGGTTTTCTCACTTAAGGATTTCTAAGGTAAATCTTTATGTATTGCTTGTATCACATTGATTGTTCTTTCTATTTTTCTTAAGAATTTATATGCATGGTTTCACTTCACATGTTTAGAAACATACATTTCTACATGGAGCATATGAAGAAACATATTGAGAAAGAACAAATAGGTGAATGTGTTGTTTGATTCACTATATCCATTTGGTATGAAAGCAAAAGGATATTCTTGGGTAGAGGGAATTGATTTTAGTGGAATTTTTTCTCTTGTTGCTAAATTAACTTCTATGAAATTTCTTTTGTCTATTGTGGATGCTTTTGATCTTGAAATACAGGAGATGGATGTGAACACACCATTTTTTACATGGAGATGATAGTGAAAAAGGTAGTAGATGTTTCTTGCATCATTTGTTGGGGCATACACTCGCAAGATAAGCAATTTGTCTATGTAATTGTACTTGGAGCAAGAGGGATGCTCGCAATGAAAGAGGGCATATACTTGTAATTATTTCTTATGGAGTTGGATTTTTTCACATGTAAATGGGCATATGGATGTAAGGCCTTATTAGGCATGTGTACCCCTAGTTTAATATTTCACCCTTAGACCTAGGTGATGGTGGAAGATATGCTATATTCATTAACAACATTTATAAACTTTGAAGGGAGTATGTGTTTATTTTATCCCAAGTGAACTTTAAAGGATGGAATGTTGGATTAATTTTAATTGGGTCATAAAATAGTTAAGCTCACCTTGTTTTAGTCATTGTTGGGTTTACCTTGCATGTCTTTTCATCCCTATCTTTATGTCATGCATATCTTTGCATTGCCATCTAATTTTAAATTAAAATTGCAATTGATAAAGCCTATTTAATGATTTGGCCTCATATGATGTAAATTAAAGTTGATATTGTACATTTTCCAAATGTCAAACCTATCACCTTCGAAACCAAAACTTAACACTCAAACACTAAACCAATACAATTTATAAAAATAAAACTTGTGATAAATCAAATAAAAACAATTTTCAAACCTATCACGTTTAAAGAGAACACTTAACTCTAAATCAATTAAATTTGTACAAACAAAACTCTGATTCAAATTGTAGAAATAATGTCCAAAGTTCCATAGCAATTTGATGTTTATTAAATTTGAAAGCCTCCTCTATACACTCCCCAATTTTTACGACCTCTCCCTATCAATCTTGGTCACTTTTCCACTAAGTGAGCAGAGGTTCGATCTAATGTAGATTTCCGCTTGTTTTATATTTGGTATAGCATAAGTTCACTTCAAACTAAAATGTAGAAGAAGCAAATTTCACAATGTAGTCACTATCCAACAATAAAATATTTGATTTTTCATGTTAGTTAATGAAATTTGAGTAACTAAAATAAAAAACTCCAATCCCTATTAAAATTATACAAAGTTGTTCTCACTTAAATCGACCATACGAACTAAAGAAACAATTTCAATTGGTACGTCATCCAGCATCTTAACGTATCCTCTCTTCCATCCCTTGGAATGCTTGGATTTGTGAGCCTGGTTACTCTATAGTACTTTATTTACCTGTCATAGGACATGTCTCTCTAGTCGTCGGATTCGACCATATTGTCTCTCTAGTGGTCATTTATAGGAATACGATGACATGGGTTTTTATTAGATTTCACCTTGGACATCTGAGGATGCTACAGGGTTGCTTCACTTCATGAGCATGCCAAAAGGAATCATCTGAGGATGCTACAGGGTTGCTTCACTTCATGAGCATGCCCAAAGGAATCCATCTTTGAGTCTTGGCCAGACAGCATAGAAATTGATCTTCTAACCTTCCAGCGAGTTACAGGAAATAATATTAATGTCCCTAAAAATTGTACCTCCATTCATAAGCTTCAAGCCTACCAATTCCGAAAATTAGAAACATGAGATTCATAAGCTACTACATGTTTGCCTCACTAAGCTACTACAGGTTTGCCTCACTCCACGAGGTTTGAACCTTCAACCACTTTGAAGTTTTACAGTGCCATGTACCTCGGGGATTTAAATCCTGAACCCCATGAATTCATAATAGTTGGATATGAATTTCAGTTATCATTGCATAGAGCGATTTATTCTACAAGTCCAGTATTAGGTTGATATGTGATTTCATATGTAAATTCAATGTGGAGCTGACATCTGTCATTTTTAAATAATAATAATAATAAGTTAAGTAAACTTCTTAACTAGTTTTACAGTGCAAAATGAAGGGTTTGCACCTCCAAAGATTTGATCCCTCTTAAAACTTCCTAAAACTAAGTTAACATAATTTTATAAGGATTGTATTCTAATGAAAATCCAAAACTAATAATTTTCAAATTTTCACTAATTTTTTTTTTCAAAATTACTGATATGAAATATAAATCCCATCTTATAACTCAGATTTTGTGCCCATAATAGGTCATTGTGTCTATGTTATAATAACTCAAATTATGTGCCCATACTAGGAAGTGAGAGGATTGACAACAAATAAAGTGAAGACGGATCGAGCCACCAAAAATAAACCATCACAGCCAGCTTTGAGGCCCATAGTTTTCATGCCTAACTTATCCCAGTTGCAAGGAAACTTTATCTCAAACCAATGAGTAGACGAAATGTTGAAAGCCCATATGTCTAAGATTTTGTTATTAATCACAATGGATCTGATGTGCCTCTCGAATTTATTTTGCGAGCTCTGTAAGGATAACGTGTAAACTCTTGAATAAGAAGAGACATTGGAATATTTTCCTACATATTAGCCTACATAAATAAATAATGAAGAATTCTCAAATGTTGTTCGGCAATACTTTAAAACTATGCTTTGCTTTTGATTTGAGGATATTATTCACCTTCTAAAGGAAACATATCTTGAGTATATTTTCTTGCTACTAAAAGGAGTTGAAATAATGTGTGATTTAGACACTTGAGCATTCCATTGTTGTTGGGATTTGATGTATTCTAACCACGTGCATGGAAAAATCCCACTAAAGAGCAGTCGAACACTGTAAAAAACTCATACTTGGTTTTTATCGAGGCTTCTCTCATTAATATATCCACGTATTCCTTATATGCACCTGGTGTCTCAGTAAAGTGTATAGAATGTATTCTAACCACATGCATCGAAAAATCATATCAACAGAGTGTGTGTCTTTGCCCGACTACAATGACTACCGACTGATCTCCCTGTGCAACCTCATTTATAAGGTAATATCTAAAGTTATCTCTAACTGAATCAAGCCCTTCCTTGAAAGGTGTATCTCAGTGGAACAACTGGGATTCTTGAAGGACAGAAGAATCCAGGATGTCATTGGAGCAGCCCACGAATGCATCCACAGCATCAAACAAAAAATTTTAAAGGTGTTGGTTATGAAACTCGACCTCAAAAAAGATTTTGACAGCATTGATTGGGAGTTTTTGAGACTTATCTTACACTTAGTGGGCTTCGGTGACAAGTTCAATAATTGGATTATGTCCTGTGTCACCAGTGCTAATTTCGTAGTAATGATCAATGAAGAGGCAACTAGTTTCTTCAAAAGTGAGAGGGGGCTCCATCAGGGATGCCCACTCTCCCCTTACCTCTTTATCTTGATAATGGAAGGACTTAGCCTTCTCCTCTCTAAAAGCTTCAATGATCACCACATTTTTGGCATAAAGGTTTCAAATTGCATTAAGATCGTCCATCTTATGTTTGTCAACGATGTTCTTCTCTTGACGAAAGATGATCTCGCAGAATGGTTAGTAATCTAAGATGTGCTTCAGCTCTTCAGCTCAGTTTTAGGATTATCCATCAATCACTCCAAATCCTTCGTCCACTACTGGGGTCTAATTGATGTCGAACTCCACCTCCTTAAAGACTCCATCCCCTTCACCTTTTGAAACCTGAGCGAAGGTTTCAGATATCTTGGTTTCCAGCTGAAGCTGCGAGCCTCCTCACCTGGAGACTGGCGATGGTTAGTGGCAATTTTTGAAAGAAGAATTGGTTTTTGGTGCAACAAATGGTTGTCCTTGGGCGAACTCTTTATCCTGGTAAAATCGGTGCTGGAAAGCCTTTCTTTTTTCTGGATGACTCTGGAGCGGATCCCAAATAAGATTATCATTATTCTCTGAAGGCTCTCATTTAATTTTCTATGGAATGGCCAAGCTGGCAAACACCGTTTTCATCTTTGCAGCTGGGAAACCCCATCAAAACCTTGGAGGGTAGGGGGTTGGGGTCTCAAGAATATCTCCACCTTCAACACAGCCCTCCTGGATAGTACTTTCTAGAGAGCTGTCACACACGACAGCATTTGGCACCGAAGCATTTTTGATAAATATTTGGGCTCCCTGCCGCTCCTCAACTGGCTCTGAAATCCATCATTCTAGCTGAAGAGGGCGTCTCCATTTTGGAAGGGCTTGGTCGCTTCCTCTCCGGTGATTCTCCACTGGCTACAGTAGAAGCCTAGCTCAGGTAAGGAGATTCTCATTGGCAGAGACATGATCCTCGGGTTGGGGGACCTGTCGCTACTCTCGCCATCTCTGAGATCGCAGCTCTTGTCATTAAACTTTATGTATCTTGCTCAGGTTAGTGGGTCTACCGACGTCGTCCCTCTTCCGGACAGATGGATGGGAAGCGGTGAACTGTTCCTAAACGGACCGATTGCCACAGAATGGAATCTTTATATTACTGCTCTCAAAAGTGTCGGCGTCTCCCTTAATGAACAGCCGGATTCTTTATTGTGGGCTAGTGGGGATGCCACGGGCTTCATTTCGGTTAAAAACCTTTATGTTTCCCTCCTCCTACAGTTGAACCTTGGAGCTGATACTTCGTGGTTTCTACAGTTGTGGAAGTGGGCAGTCCCCCTTAAACTTAAACTCTTCATCTGGCTCGCTAGAAAAGAGAAAATTTTCTCTTGGGACGTGCTTCGACGGAGAGGCTGGGAGGGCCCTGGGATCTGTCTACTTTGCATCTGAGCCTCTGAGGACATCCACCACCTCCTGGTACACTGCATATTTACTAAGGAGGTCTGGAATCGACTGCTCAAGCATTTTTCTCTTTCAATTTCCTGGAGCAGCATCTCCATCTTGGACTGTTTTTCCTTGTGGTCCACACAAAAATCTACTCCTCTTTCTTTGGCTGTCCATTTCTGCTGGAAAATTTGGATTGAACGGAACAAAGCAATTTTTGAGGATCGCCCTCCTTCCTTGCCTGTGGTTGTTCACAGAGTTTTGGCCTCCTTTCATTGGCAACCGTCTACGGTAAAGTCCTTCCCTTATAATGCTTGTGATTTTAAGATGGCTGAAGGGTACACTCTAGCTTGCTTCGACGGAGTTGCACAATCCAATGGCTTATGTTGTGGGGCTGGAGGCATCTTCAAAAACCATCCATCGAGGATCACTAAGTGGTTCATCAATTATGGAGTGGGTACAAATACAAAAGCTGAACTTTTGGGTTTATAGGCCTCCCTCACTCTAGCTTCTTTTTGGTCCATCAATCACTTACACGTCCTTGGTGACTCGAGAGTTATTATCGACTGGATAACTCAAAAATGTAAGCTTCATTCTGTCCATATCGAATGCTGGAAGAAAAAAACGCTGGAACTTTCCAAACACTTCATTGACATCAACTTCCATCACATTTCCAGATCACACAATAGGGAGGCGGACGCTCTCTCAAAGAGGGCCCTAAATGAAGTGGTAGGGAGACTCTCGGTCTACCACTGTGATAGAGGGATAGAGATTCCTATTTCCTCCATTAATATCTTTGAATGATGACGACTGTCTCACATAGCAGTAGATTGTTGACAGTTTAGTGAAAGTTTGTTTCGGTTGATTTACTTTCCAGTCTTTCCTCCGCATTGTTGGCCTTGACTCCATCACAGCTCGATTGTTTTTTGATTGTATTGGTCCCCCATTGCTAGTGCGCTGACTACGTTTCAAGCTCGTTGTAACTTACTTTGTAAACAAATTTATACCCTATATAAATTTGATGAATTTTTTCTTGAAAAAAAAAAACTTACTAATTGAAAGGACAATCTAGGAGAAGTTACTTTAGGTTGCATGTCTCTTTATCTATGAGAAGTTATTAATTTCATGACAAGGACTTGTTTCTCTGCAACTTTCTTGTTTCAAATTTGAATGTACCAACGCTCCTCGTGATATTTCCCAAAAATTCCAAAGGATGTAAAATGCTTTTCTACATAAGGTTATAATAGGAAAGTGAGTTTGGTATTGTTTTTTAATGTTGTAATTAGAAAGTGCTTTTTGGTATTGTTTTGTAATAATGAAACAATAGAAATCAATATGACACTACTTTTTGTTAACAAAACTATATCTTTGTAACTTAATTTTAAACGATTATTTTTTTATTATTATTAAAATATTTTATCAATTTAAAATAAATAAATAACTTTTAAGTATAACTCAATATTAACATAATAAAATTAAATTTTAAAAAATAATTTATATAATAATAATTACTTATATAAAATGAACTATATTGATAATTGAAACTATATAATTTATTAAATAAAATTTTATAAATAAAAAATTGGATATTTCAAAATGACAATGTAGACGGTATAGTCTATTTTGCAGATAAATCAAGTCTCAAACCTTTGTGAATTGTCACTATCAAGATTAAATTTCCTGGATTCCTAAATTTTCTTTTGCATGATGTGTTCTATCTTCTTGAATTGTGAAGGAACTTCATGTATCTTGTGCACATTTGAAGTCAAGGCCACTCTATTCATATCTTTGATGCCAAAGTTGGAATAAGTAAGGCTTTTGACAAGATGGTCGTTATGACTGGAGTGGAGGATGAAATATTGTTGAGGTTGAAAGGGACAACAATTCATGCACACAATTTTGCATACCTCTCTCACCACGATGAAGGTACATTTCCATCTAGTCTTTTATGGAATGCTAGATTTGGAAACATTAATTATGACAATGTTTATTTGTTGAAAAACAATGGTGTTTCTATTTTACCTACTGTTCCTAGGAAATTGAAGCAATGTAATGCTTGTATCCTTGAAAAACATAGCAATCAACGCTTCCATGATTCCACTTCTAGAGAATGTAAAAAACTTGTATTGATGCATTCTGATTTGTGTGGCCCCATGTTTGTTCCATCTACTAATGGAAATAAATATATCAATTCTTTTATTGATTATTACACCGGGATGTGTTGGGTGTACTTATTGAAAGATAAATCACATGATTAAATGAAACTTTTAAAATTTTTCATGTATGGATCAAAATGAAGCACAATCACATATTGACACTCTTCATAGCAATAATGGAGGAGAATATACATCTAATGAATTTAAAATCTATATTTTCCAACATCGGATTCAACATCAAACCACAGTTCCATCTAATGCTCGACAAAATGGTGTCACTGAAAGAATGAACATGAATCTCTTAAATATGGTTCATTCTATGATGCTTTTCAAAAATGTGAAATTGACGTTTTGGGATGATGTAGTTTTATGTGTAGTATATGTGAAAAATAGGAGTCCATCTCATGCTCTTGGGAGCAAGACTCCCTGTGAAATATGGTATGGCTACATTCCTTTAGTGAGGCATCCCAAAGTCTTTGGTTTCACCTGCTATGCGTTAATTGCTAAGGACCAGATAAACAAGCTTGATGTGAGGATTCAAAGGTGCATATTTTTAGGGTACTCAAATACCACCAAGGCATATCGTCTTTATGATGAGGTAAACAAGAGGTTCATTCTTTCTAGATATGTGATTTTTCTTGAATCCACTAAGAATGACAAAACTGTTGAGTGGCAACTTGATCATTTTGATAGATTCACCCATGTAAAGACATAACATGAGTTTGATGATGAGATTCCACATCTTAAAGTGGGGATCCTCATATTGCATCAATATCTAGAATCTCCTTTTGAAGAATCATCTCCCCCTCATGAAGAAGTTCCATTCACTTCATCATAATATGATGTTTATTTGGATGATGTGATTGAGAGGATTGAAAGGCTAAACCTTGATAAAAATGCACCACCATATCAATCAGTGGAGCAACCTAGACCATCTCAGAAAGGTCCACCAAAGTGGTTCATAAAGAAACTTGAAAGGGTTCATCCTGATGAGGTTGGAAGGAGAGGAACAATAAGTTCTACAAGACAATATGAAGGTGGCATAGATAATTCATATTTAGGTGATGTAGATGATTTGAATATTTCATATGATTGTGAATTGGATTTATTTACTAACTTTGAATTAAATTCCTTTGAAGAAGCTATATCTCATGATGAGTGGAAATAAGTCATGTAGAAGGAATATAATACTCTTATCAAGAATGGGACATGGAAGTTGGTGGACCCTCCATTTAGAATGAAACTAATTGGCTGCAAGTGGGTATTCAAGAACAAGTACAAATCAGATGGCTCACTTGACAAGCACGAAGCAAGGTTCGTGAAAAAATGATTTGCATAGAAAGAAGGCATTGATTATGATGAGACTTTCCCCCCTCAACAAAATGGGCTACCACTCATACTCTATTTTCCTTGGTAGCAGATAATGGATGGAAGTTTCATCAAATGGAAGTGAAGACTACTTTCTTGAATGGATAATTGAAAGAGAATGTCTTCATGTCTCATCCAGAAGCCTTTGTTGCGAAGAGACAAGAACTTAAAGTATGTAAACTCATAAAATCCTCATATGGCCTAAAACAAACACTATGAGATTGTTATGAAAACATAACTAAGGATCTTCTATAATTGAATTTCAAGAACTTTAATCTTGATGATACAACTCTATTTGTCAAGAAGATTGGAAAAACTATTGTATATCTTGTAGTGTATGTAGACAATATGTTAATAATAGCGAATAATGAAAGCTATATTACATCCATAAAGAAAGAATTGAAGAAAGGATTTGAGATGAAAGATTTGGGGCATCTCCACTACTACTTGGGCATTAAAGTGACTCAAAATACAAAGTACATATTCATCTCCCAAAAGAAGTACAATGAAGAATTGTGGAACAAGTTTGGCATGACTGAGTGTAACCTTCTCTCTATAACAATGGAACAAAATTTGAATCTCACATTAAAACAAGGGAATGAATTTGAGGATGCAACCAAGTACATATGGCTTGTGGGAAGTCTTATCTACCTTACGACTACTAGACCAAATATTTCAATCATTGTTGGGATTCATTCTAGGTTTATGCAAAAACCTTGTGAGGGACATCGATCTACTGCAAAAAGAGTTCTAGAAATATTTGAAGGGAACTCAAGACTTTGGACTCAAGTATTCTAAGGTGGATGACTACAAACTGATTGGATATTGTGATTCGGATTTTGATGGGTAAAGAAAATGGAGTGTCAACTTCAAGCTACCTCATGACTCTTGGATCAACAATTGTCTCTTGGAGATCACACAAGCCGCCAGTTCCAACAGATTCCACAATAGAGGCAAAATATGTGGCAGTTGTCGAAGCAAGAAAGGAGATTGCGTGGCTCAAATCAAGAAAGGAGATTATGTGGCTCAGAAAAATACTTGAATATTTCGAAGAGAAATAGGTGAATTCTACTCCTCTTATGGTTGATAATACTTTTTCAATCAAGTTGGACAAGAATCCCATATTACAAAATCGAACCATGCACATCAACACAAAGTACTATTTCATTCGATATCATGTAGAGGCCAAAACTATTCACTTGAGATATTGTTTCTCAAATGAGCAAATTGCCGACATCTTCACCAAAACACTTTCAAGAAATTTTTTTGAAAAGTTATGAATGTTATTTGAATTCAAGAAAAATATGAGGAATCATTGGTGAGTGTCAAAAGCAATGGAAAGTCTTGGAAAATGAAACCACAAACTACTTATGCGTGGTTCATATTAATGAAATGCACACATATGTAGAGTTATTCCCTCTTGCCTATCAAAGAAAATAAAAAATTATACAACAAAAATATATAGAAAAATATAACTTATTACATTGTGAATGTTACAA
>CBVK0100526411.1:0-12203 GCA_900067695.1 Picea abies
ACATATTAAAATAAAATATTATAAATTTGATTCGCCATGTGAGTTTATGCAGAAATTGATAAAAAAAAAAAATAATTATAAATTAATCATATATAAAATAAATATTTTTATTTATATATATTAATATCTTAAATACATCTCTATCTTTGCAGGCTGCCTGCATAATTTCAACAACTAATTGATAACTGAATCTTAGTAAAGATTCATTCTATGTTTGTATTTATTAAAATCAATGCATAAATTTCAATTATGCACATCATCAGATGCACTATATTGTATCTATATGTGATAATAAATATTGGATTATACAATTTTTTTTTAAAAGTTTAATAAATGTAAATCATTGTAAATAAATTTCACTACTTCGGGAACCTGGTGCAGGAAAGAGGTTGGTAAGTATTGAAGAGATTTAGTATTTTTTTGAAGGAAGTAAAACAATAGATTTTATGAAATGATGATTTTTTTTTGAGATATTTTTTGGAAATTTGGTGAGAAATTGTTGAGTTTGTAGATTTGAGTGATTATTTCTATATAATTCGAGTATTATGGAAGTTTTTCATCACGCTGAATTCATTTATATATTCAAAAATAAATTTTGAATAACAAAAAATAATAATCAGTGTAAATTTATATAGCTGAATTCCTGAAAAAAAAGAAAAACCACTATTTCATAGAACAACTAGCTAACACCATTTCTAACCACCTTTAAGAAAAGAAAAATTCTTACCTCAATGATAAAGTTGGACAACCCTAGTCGTGTTAGGGGTCCTGCGGAGAACGAAGGAAGAATTGTCTTAAGAATGAATTGCCAAATCACCATCCTGTTAATTGCATACAGCATGGTCTGCATGTGTAGTACCGTTGAATTTGCTCCACTGAATGGAAAGGCCCACCTCACCTCAACATCCATCAATGGTTGTCAATATCCTTCGAGTAGAATAGATGCCGTGTAAGGCGGAACATACAACATTTGGTCAGAAATGTTTTAAATACAATGTACAGAACATTTATTATTTTATTGGATACCAAATGTTTTAAATACAATGTACAGAACATTTATTATTTTATTGGATTTTCTGTGTGTATATTGTGATGCCCTGGTCAGTCTCAAGTTTTTGGGTTGCCAATATCCACCCTGTATAGTTCATTCGATCTGATTTTTTTTTAAATGTGATGATATTGATTGTTAAATGTTTGAATTTAATGGAATTTTAAGTAATAAATGGTTATTAATATGGATCAAGTATAATAAATGTTATGTAGTTGGGTTGCCAATATCCACCCTGTATAGTTCATTCGATCTGAATTTTTTTTTAAATGTGATGATATTGATTGTTAAATGTTTGAATTTAATGGAATTTTAAGTAATAAATGGTTATTAATATGGATAAGTATAATAAATGTTATGTAGTTGTAAAGGAAAGATTTATTTCATCTCAACATTTATAAATGGTTAACAATATGCATAAAGAATAAATACTCAACCTTCATAAATGGTTAACAATATGCATAAAGAATAAATATTAGATAGGCGGGGAACATACACACTAGAAAATGTTTTCAATACAATTAAGTTTATTTAATTTTATAGGTCATTTATTACTTTATTGTTAAGTGCATGATGTTTTGAGTTTGACCAAGGTTAAGAAATATCAATTAGGCATTGTTTTCCCACTTAAGGATTTCTAAGATAAATCTTTATGCATTTCTTCTATCCCATTGATTGTTCTTTTTATTTTGCTTAAGAATTTATATGTATGGTTTCACTTCACAAATTTAGAAACTTACATTTCTACATAGAGGATATGAAGAAACATATTGAGGAAGAACAAATAGGTGAATGAGTGGTTTGATTCACTATATCCATTTGGTATCAAAGAAAAAAGATATTCTTGGGTAGAGAGAATTGACTTTAGTGGAATTTTTTCTCTTGTTGCTAAATTAACTTCTGTGAAATTTCTTTTGTCTATTGTGGATGCTTTTGATCTTGAAGTAGAGGAGATGGATGTGAACACAATTTTTTTACATGGAGATGATGGTGAAAAAGGTAGTAGATTCTCCTTGCATCATTTGTTGGGACATATAGTGGCAAGATAAGTAATTGGTTTGGTTATAAACTTTGAAGGGAGTATGTGTTTATTTTATCCCAATTAAAGTTTAAAGGATGAAATGTTGGGTTAATTTTGACTAGGTCATAAAATAGTTAAGATCACCTTGATTCAGTCATTGTTGGATTTACCGTTGGTGGTTTACTAGCCCATCGTATTGGATAATCCATGGTATTTTATGTGAGTCTTTGCATGTATTGGCATGTCTATCTCCATGTCATGCATGTCTTTAAATGACAATATGCATGTCATATATGTCCTTGCATGTCTTTTCATGACTATCTTTATGCCATGCACGTCTTTGCATTGTGATCTAATTTCGAATTAGGGTTGTAATTGATAAAGCCTATTTAATAACTTGACCTCATATGATGTAAATTAGGGTTGATATTGTACATTTTCCAAATGCAAACCTATCACCTTCTAAACCAAAACTTAACACACAACCACTAAACACTAAACCAATACAATTTATAAAAATAAAATTTATAATAAGTGAAATAAAGCCAATTTTCAAACCTATCACCTTTAAGAAGAACACTTTACTCTAAATCAATTCAATTGGTCGAAATAAAACTCTGATTCAAATTGTAAAAATAAAACCCCTATTTATTAAATTTGAAAACATCCTATGTACACTCTCGCTTCTATCAAGTTTTGTAGATTTCCGCTTGTTTAATATTAAGTATAGCATAAATACACTTCAAACTCAAATGTAAAAGAAGGAGATTTCACAATGTAGTTACCATCCAACAATAAAATATTTTGTTTTTCATGTTACTCGATGAAAATTGAGTAACTAAAATAAAAACTCCAATCTCTACTAAAATTATACAAAGTTGTTCACATTTAAATCAACCATATGAACTAAAGCAACAATTTCAATTGGTACGCCATCCAGCATCTTAAACAAAACTTAAATCTGGACAGTGTCCTTTCTTTCATCTCTTGGAATGCTTGGATTTGTGAGCCTGGGTACTATGTAGTACTTTCTTTATCTGTCCAGTTAAAATCCATTCTCTCTTCCCTTGGAATTTTCTTGCACATGCAATTTATTAATATTACTCAAATATCATGTGGAGTGCATAATGCAGTTAAAATCCATTTTCTTGCACATGCAATTTATTAATAGTACTCAGATATCATGTGCAATGGTTAATGCAGTTATACCATGGCCTAAAGGAACGATGGCTTTTATCACGCTAAAGTAATCAACTTATTCTTGTACAGTTTCACATCATAGACTATTTGTGTGGGCTAAATTTAGGCAAATATTTCTGTTTGGCAGAAAATTATGATGTTGCCAATAGCTTCATTCCCGTCATGGCAGTTTCATACATGGGTACAGTGTACACCATGCTCAAAGGGATTTTTCAGGTTTTCCAATAGATCAGGACCTCAAATGTTTAACAGACATGGAAAAAAAAGTTACTGCTTACATATTAAAATGAGTTTTTTCAATGGTTCAGACGCATGGATAAAATGTTATTAATCATATATCAAAATATTTTAATGAGATTCAATAATCAATCGAAATATCTTAATTAAATGCAATAAACAGATGATTTACCAAGAACCCAGATGTCCAAAGACACATGGGATGGGAGAATTTATCTGTGGGAGACTCACCAATGTCACTGTGAAGTTCACTTGACTTGTTTTTCCAAGGAAAAATTGCTCAATGATATATTTAAAATATAAAATCTTTTACATATACTAGCTCTGTCGAGCCAAAGTCCAGATGGCGAGAGAAACACGCTCCTCAAGTCAAGAAGGAATACACAACAGGTCTAAACAGGGAAACGCCGACCACATCAATAACAGAAAACTCAGAAATGCGATCACCCCAACTTTAAGGCAAATTTCCGAATAAAAAAGCGCTGACACACAGCAATCAACAGAAATGTGTTGTCCGCGATCAGCAATGGAGAAAGACCAGTCAATTTAAAGGAAGGGGAGAGAGTCACAAAGACATTATCCAGGACAGACAAACAGAGAAGCATGAACAGTCAAAAAGAAATCTCTGAGTTAGGACGCTCGCCCACCACCTTCGAAGAGATTGATGTGGGCGATGTTGCTTTCGGATCCATTCTCACTATGGAAAAGCGAAAGTCTCCCGATCACACCGCCAAGGGCTCGCTTGGATAAGGCATCTGCTTCATTATTGAAAGATCTGGAAATATGCCTGTAGCTGATGTCCAAGAACCGAAGAGAGAGGGCCTGTATTTTGTCCTTCCAGCCTTCTAAGTTTACCGAGCGAAGTGAACTCTTTTGGCTGATCCAGTCGATAATGACCCGCGAGTCACCCAGGACCTGAAGTTGATCGATTGACCAAAAGGAGGCGAGAGCAAGGGATGTCCATAATCCCAAAAGCTCTGCTTTTGTGTTCATTCCCTCACCACAATTCATGAACCATTTAGTGATTCTCTTTGAATGAGTTCTGAAGATGCCCCCTGCCCCACAACAAAGACCAGTGCTCTCCGCCGCACTGTCGAAACAAGCTAGTGTATAACCCGGAGTCAAAGAGATCTCACAAACCTTGGGCGTGAAGGTCTTGTTCAAACCCGGTTGCCACTGAAATGAGGCCCGCACTCTGTGAAAGACCGCCATAATAGAGGGGATACGGTCTTCAAACATAGCAGTGTTTCTCTCCTTCCATACCTGCCAGCACATGCAGACCGCCAAAGTCGGAGGAGCCGATTTCTGTGTGACCCAGTCAGTAAGGCAGGCCGAAAAAGTGGGGCCTTTCCAGGTCACGGATAAGGAGAGATAATTGATCATAAGTTTCCAAATCTATTTTGTAAAGAAGCAATGCACCAAGAGATGGTGAATATCCTCCGAATCCCGTTTGCACAATGAACAAATGCCAGGACCCTCCCAGCCCCTACGTCTGAGCGCCTCCCAAGTGAGAATCCTCTCTCTTCCCGCCAGCCAGGTGAAGATTTTCTGTTTTAATGGGGCCTGCCACTTCCAAATAAGGCGATACCACGACTGATCAGTCTTGTCCCCCCACTGTTTTAGATAGGCAGCATATAAAAATTTTACAGTGACAGTGCCCGTGGCATCTCCCCCGGCCCACAACAATAAGTCTGGTTCAGTCGAAAGGGTGATCCCCGCACCTTTAAGGGTCGATGTGTAATGCATCCATTCTAGGGCAATAGTCCCTTCTAGTAACAGAGAATCGTTGTCCAACCAATCCTCCAGGAGGGATTGGGGACGGGACTGTTGTGAAACTTGTGCCAGGGAGGTGATGTTCTGATCCTCCAGTCGCTCACACAGCAAGGGAGAGAGGAGAGATCGGTCTCCTATGCCTAGAATCTTATCCCTGCCTATGCGGATGTCTTGTCCAGTACCGGGCTTCCACCTTAACCAATGAAGAATCACCTGAGATGAAGCAACCATCCCTTTCCAAAAAGGGGACGCCCTATGATGCTGTAGAGACAACTTTCTGATCCAGTCGTGAAGTGGTAAGGAGCCCAAGTACTTTGCTTTGATGATGCAGCTCCAGATGCTCTCGTGGGTGAGGGCTCTCCAGAAAGAGCTTGCCAGGAGCGCTGAGTTAAAGGTGGGAAGATGCTTTAGTCCCCAACCCCCTACCTTACGAGGCTTTGTCAACTCTTGCCAACAACAGAGATGAAAACGGCGCTTGTCTGTATTGTCATTCCAAAGGAAGTTGAAGGTGAGTCTCCGAAGAATTTGAAAATTTTTTGCCGGAATCCGCTCCAAAGACATCCAGTAGACAGCTAGGATTTCTAAAACTGTTTTGATCAGTATAAAGCGACCCCCAATCGACAGCCATTTGTTGCACCAGAAGCCAATCTTTTTTTCGAAACGAGTCACAAGCCACTGCCAGTCACAAGGAGAAGAGGATCCCAGCCTTAGATGGAGTCCAAGGTATGTAAAACCTTCGCTGAGATTGATAAAAGGAAGAGGAATGGTGTTCTGTAGGTGCTGTAGTTCGGTATCGGAAATACCCCAAAAGTGGACTGTAGATTTTGTATAGTTCAGGGACAAACCCGAAGCTAGACAAAAAGTCTGTAGCGTATCTTTTAAAATAAGCCATTCTCCATGATCTGCGCTCAAGAGTATAAGAACATCATCACAGAACATAAGGTGGACTAAACTTAGGCAGTTTGATATCTTTATACCCGAGAGTAGGTGTTCTTCGACCCTTTTGTGTATAAGTCGACTGAGTCCTTCCAAGATCAGGATAAAAAGATAGGGTGAAAGAGGGCAACCCTGACGGAGGCCCTTTGAACTCTTAAAGAAATTAGTTGGCTCTCCATTTAAAATAACCGCAAAGTTTGGACTGGTAACACATGAGAGTATCCAATTACTAAATTTCTCACCAAAACCCAAGCTGTATAAAATTAATCTCAGGAACTCCCAGTCTACATTGTCAAAAGCTTTTTTGATATCTAATTTCATGACAAGTTCCTTAAGGTTCTTATTCTTGATGCTATGTATGCATTCGTGTGCAGTGGCTATGGCGTCTTGTATTCTTCGACCTTTTATGAAACCCAACTGTTCTGCTGAAATGATTTTTTGAAAAAAAGGCTTCAATCTGTTTGATATCACTTTGGAAATGATCTTATACGCCAGGTTGCACAGTGAAATTGGCCGGAAATCGCTGAAGGTGTGTGAGTGTTGTAGCTTCGGGATCAAAACAATAAAAGTAGAATTGAGACTCCCAATTACCTTGCCTTTTATGCGAGAATCTTCTATCATCCGGAGAAGGTCCTCTCCCACGAGCTCAAAGAAGTGGAGGAAGAATTCGGACGTCCAGCCGTCCGGGCCAGGGCTCCTTTCTTTCTTAAATTTATGAAGAATAGCTTTTATCTCAGGCAAAGTGACTGGTGCGTTGATGATGGCGGCATCCTCTTCAGAGACAATTGGGGGGAAGAGGCTAGCGGTGTAACACTTTTCTGGGAGATGTTGACTGTTCTGTTCATTGTAAATACGCTTGAAGTAGTTGACCGCTTCCTGTTTTAGCTCCTCTTGTCCACGGATGATCACGTCCCCCTCGCTTTTAATAGACCAAATGCTCTTTTTCTGTCTATTGTAGCTCACTACATTATGGAAGAATTTAGTATTTTCATCGCCGCAATTAAGCCAAGTGGCACGGCTTTTGAGTCTCCAGGCATTTTCGTTTGAGCGCAAGATTGAGTTTCTACTAGTCTCCAGCCCCTTTAAGTTGGCAGTCTCCTCAGCAGTTGGCACGGAAATGGACGCTCCTTGAATGGCTGTAGAAATTGCTGTCTCCAGGGCCAAAAGACGGGCCTGTTCTGTTTTTTTCCTTTTATGAAACCACGACCTGGTGGAATCCTTCAAAACTTTCAGCTTCCATACTATTCGGCGTTGTGCATTGTCCTCCGTGAGAAAGCAGGGGTCGTTCCAAACAGTAGCGACCAATACGTTGTAGTCCACCTCCAAGAGCCAATCGTGATTAAATTTGAACGGAACAGGGCAGAAGCGAACTGTAGTCCCCAGCTGGAGAAAGATAGGTGCGTGGTCAGAGATGTAGGGGTGCTCCACCCACGAAATAGGCAAATCAGAGGCAGTCAAATAGTCTTCAGCAACGAGAAACCTATCAAGCCTCCTAGCTATGGCATTGGGTCCAGTTCGGCCATTACGCCAGGTAGGGTCCAGCTGGTCTGGTAAGACATCCGTCAATTTATTGGAGACAAAAATATTTTTGTAAAATACTTCGGTAGCCCCCGGCATATAGCCGCCTCCCCAGTTTTCTGAAGTTGATAAAATGATGTTTAGGTCACCACCTGCAATGAGAGAAGGAATGGAAAGGATGCCACTGTCGTTCAGGAGTGACCAGAAACGCTTTCGGTTCGAGCAGGGGTCGTATATGTTTAAAAAAGCTATCTCTCTTGAATCAGCAAGGCAAACACCCCTACAGAGAATACCACCAGTCGTCAAAGAGGGGCTTAGGTCAAAGATACATGGATCCCAAGCCATCAGTAAACCCCCAGAAGTACCAATGGAGCTAACTGCCACCGTGTACCAGGATGGGCGAAAAAGAAACATAAAATCTTTGGAATGCCGAGCATCGGAGAGTGTTTCTTGCAGGAAAATAATGTCCGATTTAGTACGTGCCAGGAGTCTCCTGAAGGAGGCAGCCTTGAGAGTGCCTCCGATCCCTCTTATATTCAGGGAGAGTACTAACATTATTTTGTACGAGCCAAGGCCTTCAATGCTCTAAGGGCCTTTCCATCCTGTGTCGGCAGGTCAGTGGAAGGTTGTGAAGCATTCTGTAACTCCTTATGTTTTCTGGAACTCCTCGTCTGTAGCGGGGAGAGTTCAGTGCCAATTCCTCTCGACCAAGAGAAGGATTTTTCAACTTTTTTCTGTCCGCGTGAGGAGGAGCATCCCGACTCCACAACAGGGCGAATAAGTTCTTTGCCCCTTTATATAGCTAGTGCTGGTTCAGGATCCTGTAACAAGGTTTGTGGGGTCGAAGAGACCAAATCATCCAGCTGGTTTGGATCCACCACATCCAACTGTCCATAACCAGGTGGTAAAAAGTGAGGAGACTCCTGTTCCAAAACTGTGGGCAGAGGTAGAGTCTGACAGGTCTTGGCAGGAAAAGTAGGAGGAGCCTCTGAAGTCTGTGGTGGGCTGTCAAGTGTAACCGGGAGTGCCTCTTCCTGGGCAGGTCGCGAAGCAATGTCACTACAGTCCAGCCAAGTGAAATTAAGAACGGATAATTTTTCGGACTCTGTGAAGGTCGAGTAGAGAGTAGGGCAGATCCAGAAAACTTTGTGTAGAGGAAACTCTGCTGGTCTAGGGGAGGAAGTAGTCAGCTCGTCTAGATAGGCGAGGGAGGGATCGGGATCCATGTAAGCAGGAGGGTTGAGGAGACAATCCAACTCTTCAGAATGGTCTGGGGTGGACTTTCCCGGACAAGATCGTCGAAGGTGTCCCGTTTCATGGCAGTAATTACACCTGAAAGGGATCCCGAGGTAGTCGAGAGACTGTAGGTGTTTTCTACCTCTCCAGGTGATCTCCAAATTTTCAGGCAATCCTGCGGAGGTATCCATTTCCACCAGGACTTTGCCTACTTTTCTCAAAGGGCTGACAAAAAAATTGGAATCGAGTGAAATAAACTTACCTAGAGAGTCACCGATCGCTCTGCAGGCCTCTTCGTTCCAAAGGTGCAGAGGGAGTCCCGGAAGCAACACCCATAAGTGTCTATGCTGGAAGTATTCCGTTTTTGGGTTGAAGGCCAGCCTCCAGCGTTTGAGCATGAGACTGCTGCCATCATAGATCCAAAAGGAGGAGAGTAAAACCGAAGCATCTTCAGGCGTTTTGCAGTGAAAACCAAACCAACCTCCTTTCAGATAAAGAATCTCTGGAATATATCCTAAGAGAGGCCTCCAGTTGGAACTTATCCAGTGCTCTAGAGACTGAGTACATAAACTCTTGTAGGAGACTCAGCCCACCAGTGAGCAAGTGGACATCTTGCAGAGGTTCTCGAAACCAACTCCGTCCCCCAACACGAGACGAGAAATCTTTTTCTTTGGCTTCCAAACTTTTCGACCAGGGGGAGCGCCCTTTGCAGTAGGGGAGGACCTGTGCAAATCTTGTGTCACGGGGTGTACAGGGAGAGAGGAGAGAGGTGTAGAAGGAACTCCAAGATAAGGAAGAGCGCTGGTCTGGTTTGTGAAGCAAGTGGAGTGTGAAGGGGATACTGTAGGTAAAAAGTTTTTTGAAAGGGTTGGCTTGGCGGGAAAAGTCTTACTCGAGGATGCAAGCTCGTCTACTTTGTTAAACAAACCTTCCTGTTCCCAGATGATCTCATCTGTAGGTTTCATCAGTTGTTTGGTCAGAGACTCCATGATGAGCTATGTGGTCCGCCTCCTTTTTGCTAGTATGCGTGGCAGAGCACTCTGGACCTGTTCCTGACAAGGAGAGCTGGAAAAAAGTTAAAAGTCCTTGAAAATAGTATAATAAACGGAGACACAGGCCTGTACACTGAATGTATTTCTGTAGAGGATAAATCTGCCTGCCTGTAGCGGTAAAGAAAAGTATTGTAATGAAGGCTAAAGACAAAAAAACACTTTTCAAGGGGGAGACAGCTTAGTGGGAGTCGAGGGGTCCAGAAACCGAGCGTCTATCAGGCAATAGAATAAAACATTATTAGAGACTTACCAAGTGGGAATTAGAGACTTTTCAAAATATTATCGGGAAGTTTTTTATGGAATAAATAATTTATAATGACATGAATAAAGTTTATAATGAGTATGTTGTAATTACTTTGAGTCTATATGTATTGGAAAATTACTTTTAATTCAAAATTGAATAACAAAACAATTGTTATTTCCCTGAAAAAATATTCCTTCATGTGAAAAAAAGTAACTCATCAACATAAACTCTGCCATTGATCTAAAACTGTACAACAAGGTCAATCTTCAGGTTGAATCCTCCATTGGACATATTGTACGCAAGAGTCTTGTATCTAATGTCTTAGTTCATTGAAGATCCGAAATCTATGTTCGGTAGACTGCATCTCTCTTTCTTTAGAGACGCTGGTCATAGGTCATGTCTCTCTAGTCATCTAACCATATTGTCCTTTGGTCATTTATAGGAATACAATGGCATGGGTCTCTATGATATTTGACGTTGATGTTGGACTTCTGAGGATGCTACAGGGTTGTTTCACTTCATGAGCATGCCCAAAGGAATCCATCTTGAGTCTTGGCTAGACAGCATAAAAATTGATCTTCTAACCTTCTAGTGAGCTACAGGCAATAATATGAATGTCCCTAAATATTGTACCTCCATTCGTAAGCTTCAAGCCTACCAATTCCAAAAATTCGAAACATGAGATTCATAAGCTACTACAGGTTTGCCTCACTTCATGAGGTTTGAACCTTCAACCACTTTGAAGTTTTACAGTGTCATGTACCTCCAGGATTTAAATCTTGAACCCATAAATTCATAATTTCATAATAGTTCATGTTCATAACCTTGTGAATTTCAGGCATCATTGCACAAAGAGGCTTATTCTATAGTCTGATGTATGATTTCTTAAATAATAATAATAAAAAGTTAAGTAAATGAAAATTGTATATATCTGCTCTAACCCTTCCTCCTTAATCCATTTTACAATTCAAAAGGAAGGGTTTTCACCTCCATAGATTTTATCCTTCTTGATGCTTAGTAAAACCAGAGTTAAGATGAGTTTTTTTTTCAACAATAAAAATTTCTCTTTATATTATAATAATATAAAATGGTTCACTTTACATATCATCAAAGTACTTGCATTCTATGCATAGCTTCATATCTTCACAAAAGTTTCTATGTGAACTCACAAAAATGCATACCATCAAAGTACTTGCATTCTATGCATATCTTCATATCTCCACAAATACCAAAAGTTTCGATGTGAACTCACAAAAATGTGAATCACTATCTCAGTACATAGTGATAACAAAATCAAAAAAACACATGATGTCTAATAATAGATCCAACAACAAGACACTGTATTTCTAAGTTGCGCCAAAAAAAGAGCCTATCCTCTGAATGCTCCAGATATTGAGAAGTTCCAAAAAGTATAGATAAGAAGTTAATTTAGATAGAAGAAAGAAGTGGGTCATTTGTTTCCATCTACCCAAAAGTTGTAGTTTATCATTCCTTCCGCCTTCGACATGGCTTTCTTCAAGAGGTAATCAACTTCCATGTTTAGCTCCCTGTATACATGGGTGAAGTAGATCTCTTTAAAAGCGATCTTGAGCCTATTAATTCTATCCATCCAGCCCATTAAAGAGGCCACCTGTAGCCTACCTCTATCTCTCAACCATTCTATGATAATGTTTGAATCATCAATTGCCTGTAAAACATCTATATTCAATCGTACAACTAGGGATAGGGTCGCCCATGCACCAAGAAGTTCTACTCTAGTAGTGGTCCCACAACCACAGTTAAAAGTCCACTTAATGACCATATTAGAACTAGTCTTTATTAGGCCCCCCGCCCCACATCTATGGTCATTTAAATCTGCAGCTCCATCGAACCAACTCACTGTAGGGGAATAAAGGCTCAGACTCTGAAGTATTCGAGGGGAGGACTTCTTCAAAGGTG
>CBVK0100526412.1:0-11511 GCA_900067695.1 Picea abies
TAAGACTACAACCATACAAATAGATGTCCCTCAAGCAAGCCAAGAAGGATAATAAATTATCACCAAAGTACTATGACCCTTATAAGGTGTTGCAAAATATTGGTACTATGGCATACAAATTGGAGTTTCCTGCATCTTCACGAGTACACCCAGTTTTCCATGTTTCATGCCTAAAGAAGGTTATAGGCGACAAGATTCCAGTTCAAACTATATTGCTAGAACTTAACAAGGAAGGAAAAATCATATTGGAGCCTGAAGCCATCACTGACACAAGAATTCGCCAACTGAGGAATAGATCCATTTCAGAGTATCTCATTAAATGGAGGAAACTACCGCCTAAATATTCCACTTGGGAAGATGAGTCTTTTATACAGAAGCATCCAGAGTTACTCAAGCGTTGCGAACAACACTTGTCTCAATGGGAGGGGCATGCTAAGCCCTAATATTGGCTCATGTAATATCTCGCTTTTGGGCACTGAGCAAACTTATTCTTTGAGGACACTTGCTCGTAAGTGATCTGAATTTTATATTATTAAAACATTTATTTTGATTATGAGGCATTATGGGTTGATGACTTTTCGTTTTACTACATTGACATAGACAAGTGCTATTGACTCAGTTTTATTGAGTGTGCATGATTTTGGACCTTGAGGATGCAGAGGCATGGATGGAACCCCTTGGACTCCGGATCGAGTTAGGGAGTGTACCATTGGGGTTTGATTGTATTACTATGATATTAGTGCATCTGATTAGATGATATGATATGGATATATTCTGACATGATTTGTTGATGATGCAGGCTGATGATAGCTTGTTGACTAGACTCACATGTGGAGTAAAGGGGTCACGCACGAATACTAGAGATGTTGAGGGAGAGGTGTGGAAAACAACCCTGCTATAGCCTACTAGCACTCCCGCCGTGTCTCGAACTATAGGTTAACATTTACCTAGTTCGAGAGGACCCACGATGTCGGGAGGGCAGACTGTGACAGTCGCTCACGATGATTCTAAGGGGTGCGCAATAAGGTGGGGGCCTTATTCCTTAGAGACCCTTAGTCTCCCACAAGTTCACCTGGCGGAGTATTGACTCCAGGGGTTTTTGATGTCTACCAAGTCAGTAAAGAGGCGAGTGGCACCCTTGGAGTGCATAGTGCATCCTGAAGGGCACGTCACGCAAGAAAAATGGAAAGAGGCGAGTGCCACCCTTGGAGCATGTAGTGCATCCTGAAGGGCACGTTGCACAAGGGAACAGATGAGGCGAGTGCCACCCTTGGAGCACCTAGTGCATCCTGAAGGGCACGTCATGTTGTTTTGATAAATGAATGAACCTAGATAGCCTTAGGATGAACAATGTGATAAGAATTAAAAAAAAAAACATTTTCCCTAATAAAATGTCGCCCATCACGAAAATTAAGGTCTAGGTCTAAATCATGCTAGTGGTAAAATTTTATCCTTTTTATTTAAAAAAAATGATATATAAACACGCGCGCGCGCGCACACACACACACACATATATAATAAAATTAAAAACAAAATAAATTAAGAGTATGATATTCGTTAAATCTTGTAACACGGAGGGAGTAAGAAATTTAATTTATTCAAAAATCTGTTGGAATAAAATTTAAAAAAAAAGGAAATTAATTGTTTTATTATTTTTGATATATTAATTAAATGAGAAAAGGGAAATAGGGTTAATTTCCACACCTGCCTTTTTGAGTTCTAATTAAAAAGGGGAAAGAGGGAAAATCTAAAATATTAGGAAACTAGGAAAGGAGGGAAACACAAAAAAGAAAAAGGAAACAAAAGGGAAAAAACGGAAAGTCAAACTTAGTAAAGTATATACCATTTAAGAGCTTTCTAATTTAAACTGAACTAGCAAATTAATAGTGGGGAAAATCATTAAAACCTGTAAGAGAATTTGGAGACACCTAGGAGTGATTCTAGGAGTAACTCTAGGTGGGTGAGGGAAATAAAGATAATTAATTAATTAAAAAAATTAATTTATGGAGGAATGAAGGGGATGGGTGACACTTGTACGGGGAGAAATTTTTAGGAATTAAATTTTAAAACTTAATTAAACGAGATTTTCAGAAAGTAAGGAACCACGAAACTCTATATAACGAAGGGAGGAGATGGAGGTTGGATCATCTTCTATTTGCGTAACATTATGCTGCAAAAATATCTACTTGACTGACTTAACTTGTGGGAGTTGGGATACCCAGCTCGGTGAGGAGTGGTAGCTCAGCCTTGCGAGGCGAGCTAGGAGCTAGTTGAAATCTCTGGATAGTGAGTGTGTGGCCCCTTTGCGGCTCGGGGGGCTAAGGGGGAAGAAGAGTACCCCTAGCATTGGCTGGGAGGTATCGGTGAAGTCTCGACAGTCGGCAAGTGGGAGTTGCACGGAGTGCGCGGGATGTCATTTGGAGCGGGTGAACAGGCAACGATACATTTTCTTCATTTTATATGGTAAATTGTTTCAGAACTTATGCTTGAATTTGCATTTTTACTTGGGTAAGTGAACTGATTGTCTAGATGGTTTTTTGAAATTTTCTTAGCCTATCTCGATGATAGATTGACTCCCATGGCTTCATTTCCCCACACGTTTTGACCACCTTGCTGTGTTGATTGTGACCTTTGTGGTTGTTTAACCTTCGTCCCTAGCTCACCAGTCCTCGCTTGAGCAGTTGGCCAAGAGCCTGATCTACGATCGTTGCCTTAGCATTAAAATACCTATGGATCTCAACGCCCTGCTTTTCTATGCGAGTATTATGAGCGAATGACGAACCTGTTAACCGACTGCCCTTGATGTTTTTCCCTAGCTGATTGTTGATTCCGCCATCTGGCAACGACCTCCGCGTGTGGATTATCTGATGGCTTGGTTAGTTTTCTCTATGCCTAGACTAATAGAACCCCTGCTATCATTCCATGACCCTTCCCATTGGATCCTTTTGGTTCTCTTAATATTGTCTGCATTTGTATTTGCATTCCGACAATGGAAAAAAAATGAGTTGATTCATGTCTGCATTTTTGTATTGGTATTCTGGCAATGGAAAACGAGATGATTCATGTCTGCATTTGTATTTTCATTCTCGCAATGGAAAAATGAGTTGATTCATGTTTGCATTTTTGTATTGGTATTCTGGCAATGGAAAACGAGTAGATTCATGTCTGCATTTGTATTTGCATTCTGGCAATGGAAAAATGAGTTGATTCATGTCTGCATTTTTGTATTGATATCATGGCAATGGAAAATGAGTTGATTCATGTCTGCATTTTTGGTTTGGTATTCCGGCAATGGAAAAACAATTAAACTCTATGTCTGCGTTTTACATTTGGTACCCTGGTAAGAAAGACAAAAACATTTTTGTTTTCCTGTATGCATTGGCATTGACATCCTCGCAGTGAAAGGGGGAAACCTTAGTTTATTCATCCCTCTCAAGTTTTCATTTCATTTTTTTTTTCTTTTGGGGCGATTTTCCCCTTGAAGAAGACTGCGTCTTGTACTTAAGATTTTCTATTTGATTACCTTTGCTTCCTGGCAATTTCGCCCCTCTCAATTTTGCATTTCGTTTTTACTTTTGGTGTGATTTTCCCCTTGAAGAAGACTATGTTTTGCAAAAAAACATTTACTGCCTTAAAGACTTTGTTTTTCCATTAAAAGGGTAGCTTGCGTCTTGCCAATATATAGCACAACGATTTTCCTTTTAAAAACGTGACTGACTTGGTATAATTACCCAAGATTTTTCCTTTAGAATGTTTCCAGAGCTTGCTGTAATTACCAACAATTTTTCCTTTAGAATGTTGCTGAAGCTTGCTAAAATTGACCAAGATTTTTTCCTTTAAATTGCTGATTGTGTTTGCTGGATTGGGCACGAAGTTGCCTTGATGTTGACAGAGTGTGTTGTTGAATGACCACGAGTTGGTCCTTCTATAGTTGTACTATCCCTTTTATTCTCCTTCTCCTTGAGTGTATACCCAACGTTCTCACTGCCACACTTTAATTTCCACAGCGATGTTACTGGCCATGTAATTACCAAGTTAATTGCAATGATAAATGCTATATTAAATGCCTTATCAATTGCCAGAACAATTTCTACAACAATGTTAATGGTTAGCAATTTCCCTTTTTGCTGTAATTGCCAGGTTAATTGAAATATTAAATGCTATATTATTGCCTTATTAATTGCCAGGATAATTGCTACAACGATGTCTTTGGTCCAATAATTTCCATGTTAATTATTACCCTGAGTCAATGGTCAGTCGATTTCGTCTTATTGATTAAATGCCGCAGCGAGTTAAATCGTTAACAATTATGTAAATTTCCTTTTTATTGCGCTATCAATCGTTATATTAACCATCATATAAATTTCTTTGCTATTGTTATTTTAATTGTTATGTTAACTAGCGTGATAATCGCCTTGTTAGTGCTATATTACTTGTTATGAAATAGTCATGCAAACTACCCAGTTATTGCTAAATTAATTGTGATGTTAATCATTATGTTAAATGCCTTGTTAACTGCTGTAATAAATTGTTATGTAGCAGATATGTAATTACCTTGTTGATTTCCACAACAATGTTATTAGTTGGCAGTTTCCCCCTCAATGATAATAAATAGCCAGTCTGGTTAGTTCGGTCATTATAGCTAGACTAATGTTGAGGTTTAACTATTCATATGTGCTAAAGGTAGCATTCCACTTTAGAATGTTAATGTTGTTATTCAAGTTTATGGCTAGTTGATGGGGATTCGGATTACTATAGAGTTGTCCATTTAGGTTGTAATAAATATTAAAATTAGTATGGTGAGTAAAGACTAGATTGAAAATTTAGACTTGCTAATTTAGATATGTAATTGATGTTAGTTGGATTTATAGATATCGCCTAATTGGTAACTCAGACTCGCTAAATTTGAGTTGTAATTCATGTTAAGTTCGGTTGGTAACTCGTTGACTAATGGAATTTAGACTGGTTAATTGATTTGTAATTAATGCCAATTTAAATCATAGATATTGAACATTTAGTCTTGATTAATAGTTGGGTTGTTGACGAAGTCATTTTTAGCTTGCGCTTCCCGTTGGGGGTGTTATTGTTTATTATTAATTAATGTTTGTACTTGGTTTTGTAAACATTCAATGTGATTGGTTTTTCTCACTGTAAGGGTTCTAGTTACTTGTGTAATTTAATTTTGGGTGCGTTGGGTTGTTCGGATGATTTTCCTTAGCTTAGTAGGCTTGGTCTACTTGTGTCGGGTGGGATGTAGACACCTCCTTGTTCCTCAGAACAGTCGCCAGCCTTGAGACCTTAAATAGTCAAAATTGATGGGAACCTGGGCTTGAGCATTTCTTATGTGTCCTGGAGGTCCTAACCATTACAGGGTAGGACGGGCGGGTAGTCATTCTTATTCTTCGTCGGTTGAATGTCGTACATTGCTTCCAGGTGCTTGATGTGATTTTATGTTAGGTCGTTATGTTGTTGTTGCGTGATTTTCATGCGTTGTGTTCATCGTCGTGTAGTCCCTTAAGCTTGTAGGTGTGTCTTGTTGCGTCGAGCGGTTGGTCATTACTCCTGGTTTTTTGTGCCTGTTGCCCGATTGCCCTTATGTCTGTGCACGGTGTCGCAGTTGCCTGTTACCTGGGTTACATTCTTATGTTTGTTGTCAGTAGTGTGGTTAAACTATTGTCGTCATCGCCTTCTTGCCTCTTAACTCCTGAAAACAAAACAAAACAAAACAATATCTTCACTTGTTGTCGTAATGATGGGGTCATTACATATGGTATCAGAGCGGGTTCAACCCTGTGAATGTGGATCACCAGGCTTTCCACTGCAGTAAACCCGTGAGTATTAAACCTTGCGTTAAGTAAAAACATTAATGTGTCCTTGTGGAGATCGCATTTAGAGGGTGCCCCTGAAGTAGCTAGTACGAATAGCATCCTCCTAGATCTCAAGAGAGATGAGTTCTAGCATCCATGAGTGTCATCGATGGTGGTTTTGTCAAATCATAGTTGTAGACCAAGGTGTTTGCTTCACACTTCGCGTTTATGACCTCCAACATGAAGGTCCACATGGTGGTCTTTCCACTGAAGGGGAGCGCTCTGTTATGGAAGAAGATGCTCCTGCCTCTTTTGAACCTGGCCACCAACGACGTGTCATGGGAATTGTTCGAGGGACGGTTCCAGGAGAGGTATTTTTCTAAGGAATTCATTGAGCGTCAGCTCAAAGAGTTCGACACCTTGCGATAAGGTAGCCGCATGGTGCCTGAGTACGAGGCCCATTTTGGAGCTGCTTCGATATGCTCCGCACCAATTTACCCATAAACTTAAGGTCAAGAAGTTTGAGTTTGGCCTTATTCTTAGAATATATCTTCGACTTCGAGTACCAGGAGTAATGGACTGAAGAAGGGGTGTTGGACGTGTGGGAAGCCACACTACAAACATGACTGCCCTGTGGAGAGGACTAGAGCTTCCAAATTAGCTGGACCCTCTACCGTGGGAAATATGGGCGAGGCCCATCGGATTCATGCAGCGGTGAATAACCACCAAGAAGAGCATCGGTCAATTGTGCTCGAGATGACAGGTACCATCGCTGACCAGACCCTTAGTATTTTGATAGATCCCGATGCTACTGAGAGATTCATTTCTGGTGCAGCGTTAAAAAGGATTAAGTTAAAGGTAGTCGAACAGGATGATTTTAGCTTCATAGAGATGGCTTCGGGAGCCAAAAAAAAGGTTAGGGGAAAGGTTACGGGATGTATCCTTAACCTGGGAGAGTTTTTTATGAGGGATAACTTGTACGTCACGATCTTAGGATCTTATGACGTCGTGATCAGTATGGACTAGTTGGAATCACATGAGGCAATACTCAACTACAAGACGAAACAATTGAGCTTGGTCGAAGATGAGGGACAGAGACGTGTGATTGTAGGACGAAACCAGGGAGTTTCCCTAAGGTTCATCTCTTCTTTGCAGCTACAGAAGAGCATGTGCAAGGGGTGCAAGCTTTATGCAATCCTTGCGTTAAATGAGAAGGGAGTAGTGGAAGGTATAGAACACCTTCCGGCGGTGAGAGAGTTTGCAGACGTATTTCCAGAGTAGTTACCTAGGATGTCGCCGGAGAGGGAATTGGAGTTTACTATAGACCTAAAATCAAGAACAGAACCGATAGCTAGAACGCCTTATTGGATGTCAACCCTAGAGTTATAGGACTTGAGAATGCAACTGAAAGAGCTGCTGGACCTGGGACTAATACGTCCTAGTTTGTCACCATGGGGTTCACCTGTTATTTTGATACAAAAGAAGGATGGGTCATGGAGGCTTTGCATTGACTACCGTCAATTGAACAAGGCCATGATCAAGAATCAATATTCGTTGTCGAGGATTGATGATCTGTTCAATCAAATGAAGGGTGCGGTGGTGTTCTCAAAGATTGATTTACGATCAGGGTATCACTAGTTATGGATTAAGGAAGATGACGTCCCTAAGACCGCCTTTAAGATGAGGTTTGGACACTACGAGTTTACTATTTTACCATTTGGACTGACAAACGCCCCAGGGGTATTTATGAGTTTGATGAATGGGGTGCTCTGTGAATACTTGGACAAGTTCATCCAAGTATTCATTGACGATATTTTGATTTACTCTCGGACGACGGAGGAGCACAACGAGCACTTGCGCTTGGTACTACAGTGTCTGCGAGAGCACAAATTGTATGGGAAGTTATCCAAATGCTTATTTTATCAATCGAAGATCCACTACTTAGGGCACGTCATCTTCGGTGAAGGTAACATTGTTGATCCAGCAAAAGTCAAGGCCATTATGGAATGGACTACCCCGACAAATGTCTCATAAGTGCATATCTTCATGGGTTTAGCAGGATACTATCGACGGTTCATCGAGGGGTTTTCGAAGATAGAAAAT
Source organism: Picea abies (assembly GCA_900067695.1). Taxonomy (NCBI): domain Eukaryota; kingdom Viridiplantae; phylum Streptophyta; class Pinopsida; order Pinales; family Pinaceae; genus Picea; species Picea abies. Next base: position 7,911 of record CBVK0100526412.1, read on the forward strand.
CTGATCACGGAATTGCAGAAGAAAAACAAGAAGTTTGTTTGGACCGAGAAATGTGCGGAAGCATTTCGGAGGCTCAAGGAGTTGTTGACAACAACACCGATACTAAAGGTCTCAGACATGGACGCGGACTTCTTGGTATGCACTGACGCATCCAAGGAAGGCTTAGGCGGAGTCTTGATGCAAGACGGATGAGTGATTGCTTACATCTCGAGGAAACTGAGAAGGCATGAGGAGAACTACGTGACGCACGATTTGGAGTTGTTAGCCATCATATGCCTTGAAGGTTTGGAGACACTACCTTGTTGGATGAAAATTTGAACTAAAGACTAACCACTGTGGACTACAACAGATATTTACGCAAAGCAATCTGAATGTGCAACAATGACGTTGGTCAGAATTGCTTAGCAAGTATGACTTCAAGATTACTTACATAAAAGGAACAGTGAACCAAGTGGCCGATGCATTGAGTTGGAGACCACACATCTTTTCGGTGTTTCCCCTTCAGATGAATCTACGTAAAAAGATTCCAACTTTACAACGAGACGACTACTGGTACAAAGAGGTCAAGGGTTTTATCGGACAAAACACAATGATGGTACCACGACTTGAAGGATTTTATTTTGATAGCGATGGTTTATTGAGGTTTAAAAGTCAGATCTACGTACCACTGAACGATGAGTTGAGGATGTTGATCCTAAGCGAGGCTCATAGAGCAGTTTACATGGCTCACCTGGGAGTCACGAAGATGAGGGAAGACCTTAAACCCTTATTCTTCTGGAAGGGAATGAAGGCAGATAGAGTCAACTATGTGGCCAAATGTCTAGAATGTCAGCAAATAAAGGCTAAACATAGACACCCAACAGGATTACTACAGCCACACGCTATTCCAGAATCGAAATGGGAGGTTATTTCGATGGATTTTATTGTTGGATTGTCATTTACGGCAAGGAGACATGACTCAATTTTCCTAGTAGTAGACACTCTGACGAAGAGTGCTCACTTTATTCCTGTTCATACGACTTATCAGGCACCTAACATAGCTAGAGTTTTTATCAGTGAGATTGTGAGGCCGCATGACATGCCTAAGAGGATTATATCCGATCGTGGATTGATGTTCACTGGACGATTTTGGACAAGTTTCCAAGAGGCCTTGGGAACACAGCTTAACTTCAGTACTGCGTATCGTCCAGAGACTGATGGACAGACCGAACGAACAAACTAGACCTTGGAAGACATGTTGCACATGTACGTAATGGACCAACAAAAGCATTGGGAAGAATTCTTGCCATTGGTGGAATTCTCTTATAACAACAATTACCAGAGCACCATTAAGATGGCACCTTTCGAGTTTCTTTATGGGTGACCATGTTAGGCGCCTTTGAATTGGGATCGGCTTGCAGATAGGGTCCAGGTGGGACCGAAAGTGATCCAAGAATTGGAAGGTTAAATGAAAACTTTAAGACAAAGGATCAAGGGAGCGTAGGATCGGCAGAAGAGTTATGATGATGTGCGTCATGTCGACCGTAGTTACGTTGTGGTGATTGAGTCTTTTTGCAGCTGAAACCGCATAAGAGTTCGATCTAGTTTGGGAAAAAAAAAGGGGCTAAACTATATCCTAGGTTCGTGGGATCCTATGATATTTTGGAAAAGAGAGGGCTGTGGCCTGATGACTAGCCTTGCTTGATTCTTGAGGCATATGCATGATGTATTTCACATCTCTATTGCGACTTTATGATTAGTGATCCTTCACCTGATTTGACTTGAGCACCTTGTGGGTGTCAGACGAGGGTGTTCTCACGGCTGAGCTGATCCGGATATTGGATCATCGCATTTGACAGCTACGAAGTCGAACAGTAGATCAGATAAAGGTCCAATGGGACAATTATAGTCCGCACTCGGCGACCTGGGAGGACGCATATGATATGCGCCAGTAGTTTCCATTTTTGTTTGATAGATAGACATATGATACTGTGATACACTTTATTTCAACATTTATACTGTGAAACTTTGGGACGAAGTTTAGACAAAGAGGGGGTGTATGTAACATCTCGCTTTTAGGCACTGAGCAAACTTATTCTTTGAGGACACTTGCTCGCAAGTGATCCGGATTTTATGTTATTAAAAGATTTATTTTGATTATGAGGCGTTATGGGTTGATGACTTTTCATTTTACTGCATTGAAATAGACAGGTGCTATAGACTCAATTTTACTGAGTGTGCAGGATTTTGGACCTCAAAAATGCAGAGGCATTGATGGAACCCCTTGGACTCTAGATCGAGTCAGAGAGTGTACCATTGGGGTTTGATTGTATTACTGTGATATTAGTGCATATGATTAGATGATATGATATGGATATATTCTGACACGATTTGTTGATGATGCAAGATGACGATAGCTTGCCGACCAGACTCACATGTGGAGTAAAGGGGTCACGCACGAATACCAGAGATGTTGAGGGAGAGGCGTGGATAGAATCCCTGCCATAGCCTACTAGCACTCCCGTCGTGTATTGAACTATAGGTTAACATTTACCTAGTTCGAGAGGACCCACGATGTCATGAGGGCAGACTGCGACAGTCGCTCACGATGATTCTAAGGGGCGCGCAATAAGGCGGGGGCCTTATTCCTTAGGGGCCCTTAGTCTCCCACAAGTTCACCTTGCAGGGTATTGAATCCAGGGGTTTTTGATGTCTACCAAGTCAGTCAAGAGGCGAGTGACACCCTTGGAGCACGTAGTGCATCCTGAAGGGCACATTGTGCAAGAAAAATGGAAAGAGGTGAGTGGCATCATTGCAACACGTAGTGCATCCTGAAGGGCACGTCGCGCAAGGGAATAGATGAAGCGAGTGACACTCTTGGAGCACCTAGTGCGTCCTGAAGGGAACGTCACATTGTTTTGACAAATGAATGAACCTAGACGGCCTTAGGATGAACAATGTGATAAGAATTAAAAAAAAAAACATTTTCCCTAATAAAATGTTGCCCATCACAAAAAATAAGGTCTAGGTCTAAATCATGCTCATGGTAAACTTTCATCCTTTTTATTAAAAAAAAATTGATATATATATCTATATCTATATCTATATCTATATCTATATCTATCTATATATAATAAAATTAAAAACAAAATAAATAAAGAGTATGATCTTCATTAAATCTTGTAACATGGAGGGAGTAAGAAATTTAATTTATTCAAAAATCTGTTGGAATAAAATTTAAAAAAAAAGGGAATTAATTGTTTTATTATTTTTGATATATTAATTAAATGAGAAAAGGGAAATAGGGTTAATTTCCACACCTTCCTTTTTGAGTTCTAATTAAAAAGGGGAAAGAGGGAAAATCTAAAATATTAGGAAACTAGGAAAGGAGGAAAACACACAAAAAAAAGGAAACAAAAGGGAAAAAGCGGAAAGTCAAACTTAGTAAAGTATCTACCATTTAAGAGCTTTCTAATTTAAACTGAACTAGCAAATTAATAGTGGGGAAAATCATTAAAACCTGTAAGAGAATTTGGGGACACCTAGGAGTGATTCTAGGAGTAACTCTAGGTGGGTGAGGGAAATAAAGATAATTAATTAATTAAAGAAATTAATTTATGGA
>CBVK0100526431.1:0-14796 GCA_900067695.1 Picea abies
CAAGGGATAGGAACGGGGATGCTGGTACTGGAGTAACAAGGGATAGACATGGTGATCGTGGCGAATTGACGATACATTGTTACTCGTCAACTAGGGGCTATCTCTGGGCTAGCTGGTTCTAGCAGGCTTTGTATGAAACCAACTTTGATGACATTGATACAAGCGTAATTTATGGTTGTTATGGTATGGATATGTCTGGGATGGTATCTACTATGAAGGCATAAATATTATAGCGATACATTATTATTCTGACAACGATAATCGGGAGTAAAACATAGTGACTGGATGATGGGCGTATGGTAGGGTACACATTGATAGCTTACACATGAAAGGGGTTCAAGTGGAAAAATGCTATGGCGTGAAGGATGTGTGGGCTAGGTAGTAGGGCTAGCCTGCTAGGTAGTAGGGGTCACGACGTGGAAGGCTGGAAGTTGGGTTAGGTGGAAGGATGCAGACTCTACATAAAACGTAAAATGACAGGTATGAAAAACAAACACTTGTCATCAAATTTGCACTTGACAGGTAATGTAAATTTGAAATTCCAGGCCTGCACATTACTATCAATCTACTAGTTCACGTGAGGTCATTCATATCCTTCATGTTATGAATCATTTACCATTACCATCAAATCATAAGGATTATCAAAATAAATTCATTATCTACTATACATTAACGATGGATCTCATGGTTCCGTGGTGGGTCTATATGGAAGCAAGAGGTTGAGGGTTTGAGTCTTATTGAGAAAGGGATAAAGTTGGAAAATATATTTGGGCGAGGAAGGGCACACTCCTTTCTTCGCTAGTCAACATGAGAACATTTAGCAAAGTGCAAAGTATTAGTAGATTCTATTGTAAACTGTGTTCCCAGTGTTGTTGAACATGACGTTTCCTAATAAATAATTAGTATGTTTGTTGTATCATTTTGTTATTTTGTAAACATTCATCTAGAGTCTAGTTGAGCAAGGTGTTCCATAATTACTATTAGTGCATCAATTTATGTCAGTCCGTAATAATGTAAACAACTCTTGTCAGTGTCATGGAGCAAGGCATTCCATAAATAAAGAAACAACTTCTTTGTAACTGTTAGGAAAAATTCACCTAGCTTAATAAAGGGCACCCCTCTTTTGCTAAATAGAATTTATGGTCATTTTCTCTTATTCTCAATGCCTTTTTGAATTCTCCGCATCTTTAATGTGCAATGCACTTTTAGTTTGTTGTTCGCCAGTGCACATTGTGTTGTTGTGTTTCTAGTTTTCAGGTTGAATTTCAGATCAATTGGTATCAGAGCCTAGATCACAACCAACTTCTCCTCAACCACAAGATTTAGCAGAGTGGTCATCCACCAACTTTTTTTTCTTATAGTTTGACGTCTTTCTCATGACCTTTAGTATTCCCTATTCAGGGCTTGTTATCAAATAATCTATAGCCTGGGAAAAGCCCAAGCCAATCCATGGAAGTATGACAACTACATGAGTACCTACCCACTGTCACCTCAGATAGACACTCCCCTCACTTTAGTGATGATGAAATCACCACAAGGGGGGAATCTCAGTGACCCTAGGATGACTGAGATGGAAAGAGTGAGAATGAATTTTGAACACCCCTATAGGTCAATATTGAAGAAGGATTAAGGATTGAGAATGAGTCTTGTAGATGGAGAATGGTTGTCATGCATTGTGTACCTACAAAGCAACATTATCCCTACCAAGAACAAGACAAATGAAAGATATACAAACCTTAAACCAAGGGTAAACAAGAAAGAGGCTTTGTTGTCCCAAATTCCAGCAGTATGGAAATATATATATCAACAATAAAATATGTCAATAGTTGTAAACTTAACCATCCAAAATCTAGTGCAAGATATTAGAAATAAAGTTAGCAATGACTAGTCAAACTTCCAATGTTTAAAGAAAGACTTGGATGGCTTTAAGGGTTTTTTGTTATTTGTTATTAACAAGTTATTATGACATCCAAATGGTTGTAGGAAACAATTTCTACAACAAGAATATCTAGAGATACAAATCAACAAGTAAATCACCCAAAAGTTAGCCAATAACTACTAGAACAATTACCAAGGTTTACAAGTGAATTTCAATGGTAGAATCATGAGAAAAGATCGAAAGAAGATGTTTTGCAACCCTAATGGTTATAGCATTAATTTGTAAGAACAAAGAGAACTATTTGGTTAAAGAATACACCATTAGGGCACAAGAATGCTTGTAACATATAGAATCAATTCCAACTTAGACAATTGTATATCTCAACAATTCACATATAGAAATGCAATGATTTTATATCTCCATTGAAAATTAGACTAGTGCCAAATCAATTGAGGCTATGGAGTATCTCATGTAAAATCTAATTGTCTTACTTCTCCAGGGGTGTAAGCCTTTTTACTCCCTAGAGAAAACAAAACTAGCAAGGTAAATCTAGGAGGGTGTAAGCCTTTTTACTCCTCCTAGAAACCTTTACAAAGTAAGTTTATTCAATGATAACAACATAGAATTGATGGAGGGTGTATTCATTTATACTCATGTAAGGGTTTAGACAAATTTATCTTGAAACAAGAAGAAAAACACAATTAATGCATAAATTTTTTACCGATTCCAAGAAAAAACATGAAGAAACCCTTTCTTCTCAAACATTTTCCACCAAAATTACCAAGAACAATAATCTAAGAGATAGTTCCTTATGTTCCTTCACCAAAAGAAAAAAACTAGCATCCAAATAGCACAATAGAGAGATATATGATTTTCCCAAGTAGGGAGAAAATTTCAGCCAACAAGTATGTAATTCTCAAGTGAGTTATGTCAAAATGAAAGCGAGAAGACCTTTACTTATACAAGGTCTTGTAAAACAAATTTTTCCACTTTACCAAAAGTCAACCACAAAGTAGGGAGGCTGGCCTCCTCTATTTTTCCTTTTATAACTTAAAAATAAAAATTACAAAAAAAAAATCCCTTTTAGAGGTGATGTTGATCCACAAGGATCAAAGGAATGCTCACAAAGGTCCAGGAGGATCCAAAAAGCTCATAGAGGTCCTAGGGGAGTCAAAAAGGTCAAAATTAGGCCATCTCAACTGATTGAGAAAATAACATAAATCTGTAGAGCTTGTTGCCATCTTTCCCATGACACAAATGACGCCTCAAACAAATCTTGTATGCAAAAGATATTACTGGTCAAAGTTTTGTCAAAGTACAGGAAAATAAGGAGGTGACGTGTGGCACAACAACAAGTGTGACATGTGGTACCACTAAAAGGGTGACACGTGGCACCTAATTGGCAGCTGATTGGGAAGCTAAGTTGGCATCTAGTGGATAAGTTATAGGTTGACAAGTGGAAAGATCATTATTCCCCATGTGGCATTGGTTGACCAATGAGGAACTGCCATATGACAACCCCTCATTGGCTAGTAATGGTTCATATTTATAAAATATTTTGCGAGTCAATACGGTTTGACCCCATGATCTCCCATAGCCTCCACATCTTAACAAAGCTTCCATTACCATAGCACCACATTATGTTCCTTTTAACTATATGCGACACATTTTATTTAAAGTTGTATTGAAGTTGAAATGGGGGAAGAAAGGGGATGAGGCCTAAGCCCCTAGCCCCTAGTTATTACACTATCATACAACCTCACATGTTCATGGAGGGAGCTACCAAATATTTCTACAGGAGTTTATTATATACTATCATACTTGTCATTATATTTTATTGTATAACGATATATTATACCAACAAACAAACCACATGATTTTTGGAGGTCGCGACCATATGTATATGGGTTGTTTAAACTATATTATACCATGTGTTATATTGATTATATATATTATTAACCAACCACCCAAGATTTGTGCGGGGCCAACAAATACATAACATGTGTTATGTTCTTATAACAATATAACAACCCACCTTTTAACATATGTGTGCTAACTCCTTGCCATGGGATTCTATAATAAATGGATTTTGTTATATGTATTTATTGTTTATTGTAACAAAATCCAAGAATAAAGGTAGTTGGTTTGGATTCGATTCCCCAACCTTCCCTATATAAAGGACCTCCCTTAACACTACATGACAATGAAGTCTTGGTGTTAAAAGACTTGTATTAATCTATTTTGTACAGATCTTAGTTGTATATGAAAGATCATTTTTTTAAGTTAAGGAGGAGATATCACAGGTTCATTTTTTTGTATAGAGATTTATTTCATTTATAGGAAATAGCTCTTTTGTTTGAGTTAGAAATTTGTGGCTTACTACATAGAAAATAATCCACGTTTATGTAAGGGGGTTATTTTTCATTTATGTAATTATAAAGAGAAATTTTATAATATTGGAAAATCGTTTTCTATAGAGTTTTGAATATGAACAAAGCTCATTTTTACAAGTTTGAAGTGGAAGCTTGATGCATACAAATTCCAGTTTCTTGATTATTTCATTCAAGTTGGTTTTCATTTATGTATTATTTATATCTTTGTGAACGCTTGTAAATATAAGTCTTGTGAGATTTTTACAAAGAATTCAAAGCAAGCTTGTTTTGGGTAATATGAGTTAATTTATAGGAATTTTGAGTCTATTGGTAGGATATTCACATGACATGTTGAAAATTTGTCAAATTCGTCCTTTAATTTCTTGAATTTGGTTAGATGTGGTTGTGAATTGACATCTAAGGATTGTCGGGATGAGTTAATACAATAGTTTGATCAAGTAACTTTCAGAACTCGTTTTGGTATTTTTCAGATCACGTGATATTAAAGCACAGTTTTGACAAGTGTTTACAAGTGAATGCTTACAAGAGCTAGATTCAAGCTTGGTAAAGGATAAATTGCAACTTGTAAGCCAGAAATTGAAAGGATATTTTGCAAGCGTAAAATGGCTTCTGAAGGAAAGGAAGGAGAAGATCTTCACATGAGCCCCAAGGAAATTATGGCTACACTCCAATCGATGAAGGAAGTAATAGAAGATTTGCAACAAAGAGTTCAAAAAAAGGGAGACAAAGAATCTTTGTTAAAATAAGAAGGAGGAGGTGAAGGTGGTGGACTTTCAGAGCCTTCTTCGCCATCGTCATCATCATCATCATCATCATCATCATCATCATCATCAACATATTCTAAGAGTAAAATGCATTCTAAAAGGTCTTCTCACTCTCATGATTTACCTTTGTTAAAGCTAGATGTAAAGTTTGATTTGCCTACTTATGATGAAGAGTTGAATGCAGAGAAGTTGGATAATTGGATCAAATAGATTGGGGTATATTGCAGGGTCCAAAATATTATCGATGATGTTGCAAAGATACAGTTGGATACTCTTTGCATGAGGGACACAAATTTAATATGGTGGGAGAGTAAGGCACAAGATGATCTTATTGAACATGGTAAAATCATTTATTCCTAGATTAAATTTATTGTTGCATTAAGAAATAAATTTTATCCATTAGCTTATATGAAAACATTAAAGATTGCTTGGAAGCATCTAAGGCAAGTAAAAGGGAAAAGTGTTCAATATTATACATAGGAATTTAAGAGGAAGGCATTGTCTTTGGGAATTCCATTACATACTCCTGAAACTCTTCCAAAGTATATTGGTGGTATGCGATCATATCTTAGTCATACTATATTAATGTTAAATCCTACTAATATTGATGAAGTGTTAGTACAAGCTACTCATCTTGAAGAAAACAAAGGAAAATATGTTGGTGAGGATGAGTCATGAGAACCACATGAATTCAAGAAGCAGTTGAATGAAAAAGAGAAGAGTAAGAAGACAACTACAATAAAGAAATATGAAGAGAATAATCATACATGTTCTGACTGCAAGAAGAAAGGGCATGATGAAAAGCATTGTTGGAAGCTCCATCCAAAATTGAAGCCAAAGTGGGCTCAGCCTAGGAAGGGTAAAAAGACCACCACAACTACAGTGCATGAACTTGGATCAGATTATGAGGATGAAACTATGATTATAGCTATGGGCATCAAAGGTACATATTCTATTGCTGGTTCATGGGTTTCTTCTACAAAGTCTAATGTAATTCTTGATGGAAGGAAAAGAAGAGAACGATTTCATTTACGAGTTGTCTCAAAGCACACAAAGATTAATACACTTGTTCATAATGGATCACAAGTGAATCTTATCTTAGAGAAATGTATACAGGAGTTGGGATTGGAAGATAGGATTCATCTAATACCATATCCTTTGGGATGGATTTGTATAATGTTCACATACAAGTAACTAAGAAATGAAAGTTACAATTTGCGATCACATCCAGTTTCATTGATGAGGTAGAGTTAGATGTGGTTCCACTTGACAATTGTAGGATGGTTTTGGGATGTCCATACTTGTATGATATGAAGGATATTTTATATAGGGAACATAATAAATATCATCTTTTAAAGGATGGGATTGATTTCATTCTAAGAGCTCATCAGATAAAAACAAATTCGACAGTTGTCACTACAGGGCACATGCTAGTTAATGCTAGTATCCATGATCCAAATTTATAGCCTACGGTTGAAAGAAAAATAGGTCCTTTGGTTGGTGTTGTCCCTATTAAGAAGGGAAAATATGTTGATGGTTCATTCTCCTTCACATTTGTATATTCTCTTTTGTTGTTCATATTATTACTAGTTAGCGGAGTATGGTTAGCTACTGCAACAATGAATGGAGGGGTTTCTGAATTTAATGGAATGGTTAACTTGGTCAATAATATTGGTTCAGTATTTATTATGGTTGTGATGAGTCAAGTGATCGTTATCTAAGAAGGAAGGATGAATAATACTAGACAAGTGAGGTGAAATACATTCTCACTTTATTTCTAAATAATTCATAGTTTTGGAGGACCAAAATTCCTTCAGCGGGGAGGTGTGATTCAAGAGGATCTAAGGAATGCTAACAGAGGTCTAGGAGCACCTAGAATGCTCATATATGTCCTAGGGGATCCAAAAAGGTAAAAATTCGATAGTCTCAAATGACCAAGAAAACAACATCATTGTGTAGATCTCGTTCTGAGTTTTCCAGGAGCTCGTATGAAAAAGATATGGCTGGTCAAATTTTTGTCAAAGAATAGGAGAATAAGGAAGAAAAACATGGAACCACTATAAGGGTGACATGTGGCACCTAATTAGAGGCTGATTGGGCTGCTAATTTGGCATCCAATGAGCAATTTATAGGTTGACAAGTGGACATATCATTATTCAACATGTGGCATTGGTAGATCAATGAGAGACTGCCATATGGAAACCCTGAATTAACCAGTAATTGTTCAAGTTTATAAAATATTATGGGATTTAATGGGGTTCGACCCCATGACCTACCACATCCTCCATGCCTTAACAAAATTTACATTACCATTCCACCACATTTTGTTCATTATTAATTGTTGGCCATTGACCAAGTTTTGGGAGATTCTTGGTCATAGTGACCTATTTTGGGACTTCGATAGCCTGTCGAAGGAGAAACGCAAGGCAAAGCAGAGATCACATGATCCAGGCCCACTTTTGGATCCTTTTTGGGTTTTTGGGAATATGTAACGGGAATGGGATGTTCTCCCATGGATTTACCCATGTTTGGGCCTATTTTGTATGTATAAATAGAAGGATAGGCAATGTAAGAAGAAGTCGAATAGTGCATCTATGTGATGTGAATGTATGCTAAGTGCGAGTAGAGTCTATAAGTGCTTTGTGCATGACTGTAAGAGACTTGAAGAGCTAAGTGCAGGTCCTTGTACCATATTGTGGAGGGCTTAGTGTTGTAACACAAGGAAGAAGGATCTAGCGAGCTGCACAGATCTTCTATCATGTGCAGAGTAAGGGTTTTGATGGCTTTGTGCTTGTAACCGATTGAATGAAGACAATAAAGAGTAAGAGTTGGTGGACGTAGCCCTAGGGTGGGGGTGAAGCACGTAAACACTATGTTGTCTTGCTTTGTGCTTGTCTTAATGTGTTTATGTCTTCTTTTTCTAAGTGCTTTAAGATGATTAGATAGATATGATTATGCTTAGTGATAATGATATGTGAGAATATTAGATATGATCCATATGAATGTGATTAGTGCTTGATCTTCTAGATCTGAACTATTTATTGATGTTAACTTCTTAAGTACGTTATAACAATGTGAATGTTACAAAGCCCTGTTTTATCAGCAAAGTGATTAATTATTATATATTGAGGAATTGACGGTGCTATGTACTTTATTAAGTAGTACAATCACATATCTGTGTCACAATTAAGGTTGTAGACGCCTGAGTCTTGTGACCACCCCTGCCTCTACCTCGGGTGAGACTTCATATGCTTCGCAGGTGTTGCTGAAAGGCCCGATAGATAGGGCTTTGTTGGTGCGTTGTTGTAGCGTTGAACCCTGGGTATTCCCCGGTGCCAACAAATGGTTCCATTGTCGAGACTTGAAACTGTGATTGTTGGGAACTGAGGAAGAAGAATCTTTGTGTAAAGATTCGACCTAGGATTGTGAAATATTTGTGCGTAGATATGTGCCCTAGTGCGTAGTTTCCTACTCGATTTATAAAGATCTGTGCTAAAGAAGGAAACCCGATCTGAAGAAAGGAGGTTGGATCCGAAGTAAAGAAGAAAGATTTGAAAGCTTTGTGCTCTAAGAAAGGTAAAAGTGAGAATTTGCAATTAAAAGAGGTAAGATTTGCAAGCTTTGTGCTCTGATAAAGGTAAGAATAGTTAAAAGTTTTAGATCTGGAAGCTTTGTGCTCTATAGAAGTTAGATAAGTGGAAGTTTTTGTTTATAGAGTATGGATCTAGGTATGTTTAATAGAGTATGTCCTAGCTTGAAAACTAGGGCAATAATAGCTAAAAGATGATTTGATATGAGTAAATCTGATAAGAATAATGTAAGATATGCTATACCTATGCATATAAAGAATGTTTGGACTAATGAATGGATGCAGGATCTCAAAAATAATTGATTGCAAGTTAGCTCCTATGATTCTAGTGTGCAGTACAAAAGAGGTTGTGGATCATTTAAAAGAAAGAGAGGCTTAACCCTCTATTACAGTTGCAAAAAACCGGGACATCTTGCTAAAGAATTCCCTGGGAGAAGACCTAGTTTTATTTGTTGCAAAGCTATAGACCATGAAGTGTTGGATTTCCCCTGAATGATTGCTAAGATTGAATGAATGAATTTGAATCAAGAAAACCCTAAGTCAGCTCCAAATTCTATAGCAGAACCCCATGAAGAATCATAGAAAATATTGCTACAGATGAGAGAAACCTTGAATGACCACCGACATATTATATTATCATAGATCTTTAAAGACAAGGAACACCTTGAAGAAATAATAGGAGACTTCGACATTGACTGTGTTCTAGATGAGGAAACACAGGTGAATATCATGACAAAGAGAACTTGGGAAGCTATAGGAAGGCCTGCTATGATTCCTTCATTAGGAGGACTAGGGTTATTCAGAGGAAAACTAGTAAACCTGTGTGGAAGGCTCGCTCAGATACCTATGACCGTCAATGGAACTTCGACATAGGAATATTTTGAGATTATTAAATTTATTGAGGACAACGCCCTGTTTACCATGTCAATAGGAAAACCTTGGATTCACATAGCTCAAGCCAGACTAAAGGAAGAAGAAGAAGTTTTGGAGTAGAAGAAACAAGAATTAAAATATTTCATGACCAGAAAGATTGCATAATTGATTGAAGAACAAGAGAATAGATCGAAGTTATTTGACACTAGAGACTCTAATGTTGAAGATGCAAGAACACTAGAAGACCCACAAAAGACTGAAGTACTTACTCCAGATAAAGAAGAGGTATTACCCATGAATCATAGGAAATAATCTCAATAATGCACAGTGACTATGTTAAAAGAATATAAGAATCAGAATGGAAAAAGACATATCGAGTCGAAGCTCACTGGAAAGAAGGCTAGAAAGCTAAGTAAGAAGAGGGCTAAGATTGAAAACTTATAGAATATTCCAGAGGGAACTTCGTAGAAATAAAATTTGCAGAATTGGAACTTCGTCGGGATATCAGAACAACGACACATGGTACTTCGTCAGGGAAAAGAAATATAGTCGTTGGGGCCGATATATCCATTCGAATCCTGCTCCAAATGGGTTGAAAAGAATTTACAACTCGACACCATACTGTTGGACCACACCATAACGGACAGAACAAGAGTTAATGAGGCTTCATACCCGTTACAAGCGAACCGTTGTCGATTTTCCTACTTATCCCGTCGCACCATGCACGAAGAACACTTTTGCTAACTAAGAGTTTGAACTTGCAGACTAAGTGAATTGTATACAGTGATCATTGCACTATTGTTGTTTGTTCTAGTGTCATATCTAAGTTCATCGTGACCCCGATAATTTTAATCTCGAGTGCGTATGTTTGACGAGCTCACCGCAGTTGAAGACTCAGTAATGGAATTTGTCCTCAACTTGATGACTGAAAGAGTCATGTCGAAGAGAGGAGTTTCTATAGGTGTACAAGCATCTTCGACGCGAGGACTTCTGACCTCTCTGTCCACTGCTTGAGCCGGTCCATCTCGGCCAGTAGATGAAAAGTGAACTATGCATAGGGATTACCTCACGAATGCTAAGTTAATCTCGAGTATACTACCCATCTATCTACCACCTCTGAGCAGTGCAATCAATTAAGACAGTGTGCCCAAAATTTTTGTGTACGCCTTGGTCACTGTGTACATCCCGAAGGAGATACACAAAGTTCACGCCGACCAAGATAAAATTGCAGTGTTGAAGTTTAGTGACTTCAACATTGGCGACAAGAAGGTCTATAGCATGCTCGCCCCATATAAGTATCTGACCAAAACAAAAAGAAAGAATTCAAAGATAATTCCTCAATCATGGACCCATAACCTCTCATAGTCCACACTACTCAACGTCATGAAGATCGCGCACTTCGAAAGGCACCAAGAAGTGAACACATGCATCAAGCTACTATTGTCCTATTACCATGGCAGATACTTATGGTTGAATTGTCGTATCATAGTTGATCTGACGTTGATCAATCAGATCACAGGGCTAAGCATGCAAGGTCCTAACCCATAGGATTTTTACCCAAGAAAATCCATGGATCGTGCCCCTGCGTAGAAGATTAAAGACAGCTACAGAGATGTCGAGAAGGGCACGTGAGGCTACAAGGTAGATTCTATCTAGAGCAGCGCAGTGCCCCTCACCTACCAATTGATCGTAGGAAATTTGGTGTGAAAGAATCGACCCACCCAAGTCACTGGTTTCGTGTTCGACCTCACAGGGAAGTGCGCAGAAGGACTTTAGATGAATTGGGTGTAGTACTTGGTAAACCAATTGGAATTGGACTACAGAGAAGCCCAAGATTAGGGATATGAATTCCACTTCTATTGGCTATTGATCCTGATCTCTTTCATTGCATGGGAGATGATGGAAGGTGTGACCTTCCCAGACATTGAGTGCTTTGAACCTCTAGCCACGAAGTTCAGTACACTATGGTACTCGAACGACATGAATAAACAGTGGCAGTCAAATTCCATATTCCATACGTATTACAGCCAGTTGAAGGTAGCCATCCAGTCCAAGCCTCGTATGACCCCAAATACCTACCATAGGTTTCGGCCCTTAATGAAATTCAGTGTGGACTGCCATTTTATTTACATCACAGCGTGCGCAGATGGACACAGAAAACAACTGCAATCATACTACAAGCTGACAGAGGATGACTTGGAAGAAATTACAAAGGAATGGTCAGTGGACCTCCTCATTCCATCAGACCCTGCGGAGATGTCCGATATAGACAGTCTAGAAACTATGATTGATACATCTATACCTAGAAAGATAAAGAAGACTGAAGAGGTTCAAGATTTTGACAGCTCATCTGTGAAGACCGCTTCCATCTCAACAGAGCAAGGAGGAGATGGAGAAGATATAGATGGTGCAGAAGTTGAACATAAGAAAGGAGAGGTTACACCACCTAGAGACGAGGAGGAGCCCTCAAAGAAAAGGAAGGTTTCCCCATCGAAACCTTCATCTCGGAAGAAAGTGAAAGCAATCAGGACCAAATTTGAGACCACCCTCACCTCAGATGAATTTGACTTCATCATCGTAGCACTAGACAATGCTTCACTGGAGATAGTAGAGAAGCAAGAAGCTAAGCAGGAGGAACTGTTTAGTTGGATTAAGGACGAGCTCCAAGGGGTGCAACAGGCATTACAGTCCAACCACGCAGTTTCTGCTATGCCTCTATTAGCAGGAATACTAGAACTAGGTGATGAGCCAGCTCAACTACACCGCATCACTAATACAGTCGAAGCTCACCTTCGATGAGCTTAGGAAGAGACAACACAAGCCACTGAGGCTTTAGAAAAACTATATAAATACCTTGAGGAGAAATGCAGTGCTACAGAATGGGAAAATCTTGCTTTGCAAGTGAAGTGGGATGAAGAAAAATCATAGTTACAACAAAGAAAGGAAGAATTGCTTGCCAAGCAACTCGAAGTAAAGGAAATGGTTCATAGAGCACTTCGCTCTGTGATAGTCTTCGAAGTAAAGGCCGAAGAACAAGTTCCACAGCAGGTGGTACAACTCGAAGTGGTAATCCAACAGCTCCAACATTGTATAGCAGACTTGGATCTCTGCACTGTGCCCGAGACCCCTCAAGATGTAACAGGCCTAAGGGAAGCAACTGCCCGTAGTGTAGTTGAAAGATTAAAAGCTCTTTCCTTGGAGTGAAATAAACTAAGTAATCAGAGCACCCAAACATATGAGAACGTCACCGAGAACCTGGATTTACAGGATTTGGAGTCGTAGCTCAAGGAAGAAAAACAACACGCAGACACACTACAAGCATAGCTGAAAGCCCTGTCAGCCGTAGAAAGAATGAAGCGGTCTCAGGAGCAACGCACTGCATAACAATAGATCCCTATGATTAAAAGAAGACTGATGGAAGTTACTCAATGGCTTCAACCAGTAGAAGATAAGGCATGCCAATTATTCACAGAGGTTGAAAGCTGAGGAGAAGAGCTAGAGCAGGTTGTCATTGCAGTAGAACAATGTCTAGAAGGGATCGTGAATGACACAGTGAGCAAGGAATTCACTGAGCAAGAGGTTGTAGCACAGTAGTAGGTCGAAGCAACTCAAGGCCTTTGGAGAAAAATTGTTCATATCAGAGTGACTCAGGATGAGTCACAGGTGAGTGTTGGGGGCTTGTTGGCCCTTGACCAAGTTTTGGGAGATTCTTGGTCATAGTGACCTATTTTGGGACTTTGATAGCCCATCGAAGGAGGAGCAAAGTATGAAGTGGAGATCATGGGATCTTGGCCCACTTTTGGATCCTTTTTGGGTTTTTCAGAATATGTAATGGGAATGGGATGTCGGCCCATGGGTTTACCCATGTTTAGGCCTATTTTGTATCTACAAATAGAAGGATAGCCAATGTAAGAAGAATTCAACTAGTGCATCTATGTGATGTGAATGTATGATAATTGTGAGTAGAGTCTGTAAGGGCTTTGTGCATGACTATAAGAGACTTGCAGAGTTAAGTGCAGGTCCTTGTAGCAGATTGTAGAGGGCTTATCATTGTAACACAAGGAAGAAGGATCTAGCGAGCTGCGTAGATCTTTTGTCTTGTGTGGAGTAAGGGTTTTGATGGATTTGTGCTTGTAACCGATTGACTGGAGAAAATAAAGAAGAAGAGTTGGTGGACGTATCCCCAGGGTGGGGGTGAACCACATAAACGCCATGCTGTCTTGCTTTGTGCTTGTCTTAATGTGTTTATGTCATCTTTTGCTAAGTTCTTTAAGATGATTAGATAGATTTGCTTATGCTTAGTGCTAATGATATGTGAGAATATTAGATTTGATCCATATGAATGTGCTTAGTGCTTGATCTGCTAGATCTGACCTATCTATGATGCTAAGTGCTTAAGTACGTTATAATGGTGTGAATGTTGTGAAGCCCTATTTTATCAACAAAGTGATTAATGATTATATATTGAGGAACCAACGGTGCTAAGTGATTTATTAAGTAGTAAAATCATATATTTGTTTCCCAGCTAAGGTTGCATGCATCTGATTATTACAACCACCCTTGCCTCTACCTCGGGTGAGACTTCATCTACTTCGTAGGTGTTGTCGAAAGGACCAGTAGTTAGGGATTTGTTGGTGTGTTGTTGTAGCGTTGAACACTGGGTATGCCCCTGCGCCAACATTAACTATATGTGATAGATTATATTTAAATTTCTATTAAAGTTCGAAAGGAGGAAGAAAGGGGAAAATGACTAAGTCCCTAGCCCTTGGTTATTACACTATCATACAACCTCACATTTTCACGGAGGGAGATACAAAATATTCCATGGGGATTTTATTATATGCTACCATATTTGGCACCAGAGTTTATTTTATAACCATATATTATACCAACAAACAAACCACATGATTTTCGGAGGTCATGACCTAATGGCTATGGGTTGTTTAAACTATATTATATCACGTGTCACGTGGATTAGAGTATTATATATAGTATATATTTAATATATATATATATATATATATATATATATATATATATATATATATATATACACAATATTATTAAACAACCACTCAATATTCACATGGGGCCAACAAATACATAGCATGTGTTAAGTTGTTATACAGCCTGAGTGGGTCTAATGGTTAAGAACATGTGTTTCCTCTTAAGAGGTCACACGTTCAAATCCAGAGGGAGGTAGGGTATGTATACCTTCGTAGATTTTACCAGTCAAATCGTTGGGCGGAGGAGGGGTCCCTTGTCCCACAAACAAGGGGGTCTCATACACCAATTTGG
>CBVK0100526433.1:0-10893 GCA_900067695.1 Picea abies
AACAACCAATCTTCCAACACTCTTTGCATATTCTGGCAGAAAGAGAGGCATCCCACTCTTTGAAAAACTTCTCTTTCCATGGGCTTTGTCTAAAAAAGATGCATATCCACAGGTTCAGTTCTAACTATCTTACCCCCCTTATGTGACTTCTTCATCTGAGGAGTCTCCATAGTTTAGGATGAGAGCTTCTTATGGCTATGGAGTGGTAATAACCAGGAGGACCTAAAGTCAAGGTTCAAATGGACAAGGCTGCACTTTTACAAAAACTTCCCTTAAACCAAACCGATTGCTAGTAAGCTAAATCTCTCCCTTGGATTTGTGTAGGTGTGAACACTTAGAAAATGAGAGGATACCCTATAATTGGCCTTTGAAACTGGGTAGAAAATGCCCGACTTAAGTGTCATAGGAGGCAGGTGAGAAATAATGTAGTTAAGCAGTGCCTCTAGGTAGTGCACTGCGTATGCAAAGGATAGAACTGCTTGGATGTTGCGAGCTTAGTAGTTATGGTGGGCGGATGTATCAGACTTCGACATGAAGGTAGTGAAATTTAAAGGTTTGAAAGGAGGGGAGACAAGGATAAAATGGTGTGAGGAAAGGTCTCCTTCA
Source organism: Picea abies (assembly GCA_900067695.1). Classification (NCBI taxonomy): domain Eukaryota; kingdom Viridiplantae; phylum Streptophyta; class Pinopsida; order Pinales; family Pinaceae; genus Picea; species Picea abies. The sequence goes on from CBVK0100526433.1 coordinate 607, forward strand.
ACTATGCAAGCCCGATAATCCAAAATTTTGAGCGCTAATTCTCTTTGAAAATTATGTGCAGAGGAGGAAACACGTAATACCCATGGAATAAAATCTGTTTGAAGCCTCAACAAGATTTCAGGAAGAAGTCACCAGCATCTCGGCCTCCAAATCTACCTCAGCATCGGATCTGGTAGCATTGTTGTCGACTGGTCAAAATTGGGATTTTGTGCAACGCAACAATCTTTAGTTTTTCGAAAATCACAAACCGTTATCAGATCTCGTAAATACGAGATCTTGAAGGCATATTTTAACCAACTCTTGGTGCTGAAAACAAGGAAGATGACACCAGCATTGTAATCATAAATCATGGTGGAATACGATGAACGGGAAAGGCGCTACAGAAACCCCTGATGAGTGGGAAGCGCTCCATTTAAAAAAATGACTGGAAAGGTAAGCAAAGGACAACAAGATAGTGCTACGAGGGAATGAGTGAGGAAAATGGCCTGTCAAATCAAGATATTCGTGGAGTGAATCGATCCTAGTGACAAATCATGATGGGGATCAAAGTTAAGTCATGAACAAAAATGGTCCTAAGTCCAAATTTGAATGAAGATCAAAACATAAGTCATGAATCAACACTTTATTTATCAATGGGGTCCTAACAAACACATTTTTTAAAAGGGGTGAAATTAAAAAATTAAAATCTAAGGCTTAGGAAAAGATGAAAACAAACTAAAAAACCTAAGGCAACTTAGTGTGATAACACCCCCCTTTAATCCGAAGGGGTGTCTGTGATTCTAATCATAGAGATGAAATATAAAAGTGGGCAACTACCAATGGTTGAATGTTCTCTTTGAATCTGGTGGTTTTGGGATGACCACAAACCAAAAGGCTAATAGAAGTTGATGTCTTCTACTAAATGGTGGTTTAAGGGAGACCAAAAACCAAATGGAAAGAATAATTTGATTTCTTCTACTAATTGGAAGTGCTCTCAAATGGAGGTTTAAATATGAACATAAACTATTGTCTAGCAAAAGTTGTAAGTCTTCTACTAAATGGTGGTTTAAGGAAGACCAAAAACCAAATGACAATGATTGAATATGGCTCTAACATTGGCTTGCTTATCCCTTCTTGAATGATAAGTCTTCTACTAAATGGTGGTTTAAGGAAGACTAAAAACCAAATGATGATGATTGAATATGGCTCTAACATTGGCTTGCTTATCCCTTCTTGAACGATAGGACTTCAAAACTTGAAGCATGATTGTCAATCACCAATACTATCCCCCCATTTCATGTACAAAGTGAGAAGATGAAAATATTTCCACTACAATATGTGTCAATACTCGAGAATTAATTATTTGGTATGACCAATGTATATTCTTGGTTGTTGATGACCATTGCAAAGAAGTGATTCACTCATAGTGATTCTTTACTCTTGAAGGTTTCTTACATTTGGAACATCTATCTGAAGGATGATTATGCTTTCCACAATGATCACAAGGATGAATATCAAAACACCGATCCTCCATGTGGCCAACTTGATGACAATATTAGCATTTAGGAATTTTCTCTTGAATTGGAGCAGGTGAATATGAAATTTGTTGAAGGAATCCAATACTTTGGAATCATATTGGTTTTGTATAATATGGAATATGAAAGGTAACTTCCTTTTCATATACAATACCTATTTTTTGCTTATTGTCTCTGAATTCTTCCCAAGGTCTAATGATTGGCTTAGAAAGAAAAAGATGAACTTGTTCATGCACAAATTGATATTCATTTGCAGTTGTATCTGAAGTTGGCTCATTGAATTACTCCTGTAGTGGTTTTTGATCTGAATCATCATCATCATCATTGAAAATAGGGTTTTTCTAAACAATGACTAGTTCATACTGTCGAAAATTCTTTCTTTGAAGTTCATCATGAAGAAGTTGAGTCTGAATTTGAAGCAATTCTACTTTGGCTTGCAAAGCTTGCAAACAAGTTAGAACAGATTGAAGAGTTGCTTTGTCATTTGTGACCATATTGTCAAAAATATAGAGTATTGGAGTGTTCAATAACTCTAATAATTCATCAATTCAATCCATTTAAAAACTGAATTAGACCTAAAATGGTTTCTTGCAAATCCTCCCTTTAACAATCAAACTCTACAATTCAAACTCAACAAATGAGGGGTGTTAGATTCTACCAAAAATGCACCCATTTACAATATAATTCAACTTGATTTAAAAAAAAACACAAGTAAATTACAAAAAGACTATTTGAAAGTTACCATTTTTATTGATTCTAGACTTGAATTGATCTTTAAGATCGGATTTTTAATCTCTTGTTCTCCAACGAACAACCAACTTCTCGATATTCTTTCCAAAAGTTGAGCACTAGATTAAATTGAATATTTTCCCCTGCAAAAGAGAAATAATGGATTCAATATTTAATTCCTATGATACTAGTAAACTTCACCAATTGAAACAAAATATCTCAAGAATTAAAAGTTTTGAATGAAGACACAGATCTAAAACAAAGGCTACTTAGAGAAATTAGAAATTCAAAAACTCAAAGGATCAATCAAATTTATTGGAGAAAAACACACTTAATTTGAAGCATAAAAGATTGAAAATCATTTCCATGGCACATTCTATCAAAATGATTAGCAAGTTTAGCACATTTGCACTAGAGCAGTGACCAAAGAGTCATTCAACTAGTCAAGTTTTCCCTCGTTCATTTGTTGTTGAAAAATTGTTAAAGCATTGTCCCAAAAAAGCTCATTTTCTAGAAAATATTCTCCATTTAGGTATACCACTCGTTACCACATTGGTAGAAAGAGTGATAGGCCTCTTCTCCTCCCTAAACATTATTCACGATGCATGTTACCCAGGGACATATGGTTATTCACGATGCATGTTACCCAAGGACATATGGTGTTGGCCCAAGAGGGGTCGATTTGTTGCCTTATATGTCCTATTGTGCATGCAATGTCCTCTGACTAAGTTTTTAGTTATAGCTTGGCCATAATGGGGTGCAAGCCATATTATAATGAAAAATATGGACTAAATAAAGGACCTTGGATAGAGGATGAATATCTTCACTTGATCCAATTTATAAAGCTCATAGAAATGAGAAACAAGCCACATGTGACAATGTCCCTGCTAGATATTTGCATGAGCTTGATCAATTGACTGGTTTATACCACATGGACTCATGATGCATGAGAAGGGACACTATGCAATCTCAGCACATGCAGGGACAGGACACTATGCAATCTAGGCACATGCAGGGACGTGCATCCGTACATCTATTTTTTCTCATCCTCCACCATGCTCGAAGGTTACTATTTCTAGGCTCATGCCCACCAGGGCACCACAATCACTATCCAACCTCATCAGAAATGCACAAGCTCTTAGAACCTTGCTAAAGAAATCCACTGGCAGGTTTTAGCTTAAAAATTGAATTTAGATCGAAATATTTTTTCTCTGTACATATGGGCCGTGGTAGTCCTTATTCGGAAGTGAGAACTTCTCTATACAGATGGGCCTTGGTAGTCCTTATTCGGAAGTGAGAACAAGGCAAGGACAGGCCAATTCGGAAGTCAGAACAAGCCAAGGACAGGCCAAGGAGATGGATGTGTATCGTTGGCAAGTGAAACAAGTGCAAACATTCCTTCTCCATTTCCCAATTTATCACCCCAATTTCTCACCGTTGAAAGGGCTATTTCAAACTTCAAAGCAAGGGATTCACGGTTAGCTGAAGAAAAATGCAATTTTGCTTAAAATGCCTGTATGGTGATTTCTTGTGCTATAAGACAATGACTAATGCTCAGACAATGCCCAGGAATGTGATGTGGCACACAAAAATGATGTGCTAGCTGCAATAACTGGAAGTGACGTGTCGTGCGTAACAAGGCATCACAAGAAGTTTTATATGAATCATATTCAGAAGATTTTGTTGAAATCTTTTTTGTTTAGTGAAATAGTGACCATAAATTCTAGAAACAACATTATATGTACGACTTCTAATCTAAGTATATTTTTAATCACAAAAAAGCGAAGTGAGTGAGTTTGTTTTAAAACTTTCAAAGGGTTCTCCTTACCCGACGTTCATTAATTCATTTGTATTATTTCAAGAAACAACACTGTGGATGTCCCAATAATAGCAAAGCCAGATTTAGTTGGATGGGGAATTGGTTACCCATTTCCCTGTAGAGAGTTGAGAATGGTTTTTCCTTTTTTTTTGATCAAATGGAAAGAAGTTTCAATGGAAAAATTGTGTCAGTTTCTCAATGTTGTTTTGTGCAGGGATATTATAGTCGAACATGTTGATATTATGTTTGCAAATAGTAACGAAGCAAGGGCTTTGTGTGGTTTTAGTTCAAGAAAAAGTCCAACGTTAACTTCAATACATATAAATTATTATTCTCCCCTCGACACCAGAAACAGAACGCCAGCCAGACACAGAACCAAGCCGAGACCATCATGGCAACACCTAAGCAGCAGATGGACGCATAAAAAGAATAAGCTGAATGGGAAAGGGGAAGCTGAATACAAAGAAAGAATGAGAGAAGGGGCGGAATTGAAGGAGGACGCGAAATGTCCGAGAGGGAGAAAAAACTGCATTTATTCCTCAAAACGAGCGAAGGTATCCTACTAAAACTCATAAACTAGTTACTTTTATTCAATGACAATTCTCACCCCCAACCCCTCTATGCGAGAAGAAGAGCTGGTTCTTTAATCCGAGAGCAACCCCTCTAGTGCGTCGCTAATGGTGTGATTCAAAGAGATGGAGAATATGAACACTCAACAGCTCAGGCGCGTTACCTGAAACATCATGATAATCATTACGTTCAGAAAACACTATTTCGACTGAAAGAAATAACAGTCTATGCCACCAAGCAAAATTAAAAAATGCAGGCGAATTCGTAAAAAAAAATTGACTAGCATGAATGAATTAATCTGAATGAAAAAGAGAGGAGAAATGGTAATAGACACGTCATGCAGCAGTTACTGCCAGCAGGAAACAGACGGATGGAGGTCTCTGAATTCCTCCAGAGAAACATTCGCAACAGATTGCACGAACAACAAAACTTATCCTCTGCAATCCGGAGAGAAATACCATGGGTTTTATGTTCCTCGTGACAGAATCTTGCGCGCTCCCGATGCTCAGTGGCTCTACGATGACATTCAACTCTAGTTCCTCTCAGTCCCTACTAAAGGTCGAGCGGATCGTAAACTCGCCCTCGCCTTGGTAGCATGGATGTGCAACCTCCTGGTAGCATGGATGTGCAACCTCGAAGCTTGGATCCACAACCTTGAACTATCTCTGACCTTACTTAAAGGCAGGAGAAGCCACTAACACCACACCACGTAGGCACCTTAGTCCACGAACACCACAGCTCACTGAGCAAGTTTCAGAACTGCTAGTATGGATATGAACATTCTAGCCAGTTTAAACCATTCGCCCTGAGCCAAGCTAGTTTCAAAGATTCTCGATGAATCCATTGAAGATGGCGGTGATGACATGCAGTGATACGTTTGTCATGACATGCATACTCTAAGATTCACACTTTCGTCCAGGTCGAGGTCGCTCAGTGACACGTTTGTCATGACATGCAGAGGATGACATGCAGGTCGAGGTTGCAGAGCATTAATGAGGGTGACCGCATCCTGCCGCCACCCCTGGCTTCTGTATCGGATGCAAACGTCAGGTAAAAAAAAGTTTATGTTAAACCATGTAATAAACCATGGAAAAATCCAATCGCGTTGCAAAACCCAACACTACCTCAATATACCATCATCACCGACCAAATTACGTTTTGTATATTACTCGTGCCACCACCGAAGGATGAGAACGTAGAAACCAAGGGATGAAATTCTCCTTCCTACTTCATGGAATTCCAAATTGTGAGCAGTGATAAGCATGGTGGTAAGGAGAAACACTGACAGGATAGGAGCAATTACAACTACACCGATATTCTTTTGTAAACTACCAGGGTTAGGTTTTTGAGCGAATCTATGCGGGAGGAAGACTGTCATGATATTATCGAATTAGCGAATCCTTGCTAATTCTCCATCCCTGTATGGTTTTGAACCTTCATCTAGGCCTGAAATATCAATATCTATTTCTTTATATGTGCATCGAGGACCAACTTACCTGCTTCTGCAACAAAACGTAGATATTTACCAACTTACCTGCTTCTAGAAAATGATAAGGAGCAAGATAAATCATTCCCCTTCATTTTTGCATTGCATATGTTGCATCTCATTGAAAATGACTATCGACAGCTTCACATTATTACTTGACCTGTCTTGATCTGCTACCTTAGATGATTATACTCTCTACACACCATTTTCCTTGTTGTATCTTAAGCATGATTTCCTTCTAGTTACAAGGAAACTTAAGATGCATGATTTAGAAGAAACATTTCCCGAACAACCACTTGTTATCTTTGGAGGATAAAAGGATCAAATGACTGACACCTTAATATTTCAAGACCAAGATGAATAGAAATGGTTACAGGTTGAGCTCCAATAGGATGAATTAGAGGCAAAATTTTGTCGTCCATGAACAATTCATGGACAACAAATAGGCTTCTTCTAAGTTGAATACATGTCATGATTTTTACTCTCCTCGTTGTCTTCCTTCCAAATCCCATGCAAGAAGAGCTTCTTCTAAGTTGAATACATGTCATGATTTTTACTCTCCTCGTCGTCTTCCTTCCAAATCCCATGCAAGAGAGTATCCATCCCCGTGGATATCGAATGCTTCCCCAATTCTGACTCCTAAAGGGATTTTTTGGGCTTCTGGGTGGCACTAAGTGAATCGATCCATGAGCACAACGACAAATTTGCACAACACAACTTTCTTCATGGATATTTTTGAAACCCTAATAGACCTGATAGTGATCACATTTATTAAGAAATGGATGTCATTTATGTATCAAACACTCAAAGCTCATCTGAATCTCTTACAGAATCGGCCACTAGCGTAGATGCTATGAACAACCCTTATGATTCCTTTGAAATGAGAAACAATTTCATGGGAGACAGACGCAGAGGAATAGTCAAAGAGACAGATGATTATGGGAGACAGACTCATAGAGGAATATTAAGAGACATTACTGCACACGAGAGAATCGTGGAGCTATGGAAAACTACCATAGCTTAATTCAATTCCTAAGAACTATAGTTGTTCTAATACCACTATTAGAATGCACTCAATGTGGAATGCATTTGATTAATATGATATAAATATAAATACATGAGCTATAATCTTTGGATTCAATAGGTTTATTGGACTTCCGATGACAGTTCCTATTCATTTGTGATTTTTCATATTTCTTCTCAAATTAATAATAAAAAGTACCATAACTCTAACTGATTAGGTTTCCAAGACACATCATACTACCAATCATACCATGGATCATTAACTATGATTTTCTTTATAAGTAGCAATTCTCTACATGTATAAGCATTTATACTTGCTACTTTTTTAGAAACATATAATTTTATTATAAAAACAAATAAGCCGAAAAACCCCTGATCTTTATCAATTCTTCCTTATTGGCCTTATTTTCCAATTTTTCTATATCAGTCTTATTAGCATCATTTAATGTGCTTTATCATTTTGCACCTTCCTTTGTTGTGTTGGGAAACTCTCATGTCCCATTTGACTATGGAAACATTTTTTTTTGTTCTTGTTTTAAGTTGTCTTTTCAATTTTCTCTCAATGTAGCGTTGCTCCCTTTCTTGAAACAATTTCAGCCAAGGCCAACTTGGAATTTCCTCATGTTCATTGATAACACCCAACTTGGAATTTCCTCATGTTCATTGATAACACCCATAGTTCATTGATGACTCTCTATATGTGGATGGCAAGGGATATATGTTTGAATTCCAACCATAGTATTTCTGAAGGTCTAAGAAATATAATTGGTAGTTTATCTTATGTCGAGATAAAAGGGAAGAAAAGTGGATCTAGAGGTAGGAAATTATATATTTCTCAAGTTCATGAACATGCTCATTTAGAGGTTCAATTAGATAAGAAATTGTCTCTTGTATGATGATTAGAGAGAGCTAAATCTTGGGCACCCCCATAAAAAAAACATGCCAAGAAACTGTTGGTGGAGTCTCAAAAGCTAGTTATTATTTTGTTACAAGAGTCAATGGGTGAAAGGAGTAAGTTATGTGTTGAGTTAGTTAAGTATTTTCCTAGGTGGGAGTTCATCGGTTTTGATTCCAAGGGTAGGTCAAGTAGCTTAATTTTTGGATGGAACCTAAGTTTTTATCTTGCACTAACTCTTGGTCATTTGATTTAGGTTTGCAATTGATTCTTTTCTCCTAGGAGCTAGGAAATGAGCTATCAATAATGAACATTTACGGTCCATATTCTAATTGAGTTTCCTTTTAGGATAGACTTTTCAAGATGATTTTTCTTGGTTATGGTCATACTTTTATTGGTGGTGACCTAAACTTGACCATTGGCAATGTTGAGATATGGGGTGAGGCCACTATTATTGATCCTCTATTGGATTATCATGTGTCCAGATTAGGTGACTGTGGGTTGGTGGATATATAGATTGTTAAGTTCGGTCTCACATGGAGGGATAAAAGGGTTGGTGTTAAGAGTATTTCCAAGAGTTTGGATAGATATTTTCTATGAAAATATGGTAAGTGATAGTATTAGGTTCAGTTAGTGGGTGGGTTTTGGAGATGATTCAGACCACTTCCCCATACTTTTGGAATTGGTAGTTATGGGAAGAAAGCCACCCGTTTCATTCAAATTTAACTCTCATTGGTTATTGAATGAGGGTTTCTCTTAGGTGGTTAATAGTCAATGTGTAACCTATGACATGAATCAAAGAGAATTTGCAACGATCCAATTAAGATATAGTTTAAACTTAAGATAAGGAAACTGTGGTACATTCATCCAATGGAAAAAAGAAAAGGAGTGATAGAGCCTTGAAAGACGTGGAATATAAGTTGGAAGAACTATATTTCCAAAAATTTGTAGGATTTTTTAATGATGACCATAAGAGAAGGATCATTGAGATTGAGAGGAAAAAGATGTATATTTTGGATGAAAAAGAGATTGCTTGGAGACTCAAAAGAAGAGCTCTATGGTTGGAAAATGGTAATGAAAACACTAAATTTTTTCACTAGTTTTCCAATCATAAGAAAAATATAAAAACTATATAGAAAAATCAGACTCATGATGGTGACATTGCTTCCAGTTTTTAAGATTTATCTAAGGCAGGATGGACCACTTATCTAATATTTTCAAGGCAGAAAGCAAAGCTTCCATTACTAAAGTGGTTAGGATGGCAACTCTCTTTATTAGATTTTTTTATGAAGTAGACAATGAATCCTTGATGGAAGAGGTGAAAAATGAGGATCTCCATGAGGTTATGCATTCATTCAAAAAGGATAAGAGTCATGGGTTGGATGGATAGATAGGAGAGTTCTCCTTAGTTTTTATGAGTTAATTGAGGATGATATCTTGAGGGTGATTGAGTAGTCAAGGGCTTATGGTAGAGTTTTGGTAGCCCAAAACACCACATTCATAGCACTCATTCTAGAATCTAACAATCTTACATGTTTTGAGGAATTCATATAAATTCCTTTGTGCAATTTCATTTACAAAATAATGTCAAAATTTATTGCTAGGAGAGTCAAAAATTTACTTTCATATTCAGTTTCTCAAGGTAGTTTGGGTTTTTAGTTGGAAGATAGATTCATGAAGCAATGGTTTTGGGTTAGGAAGTTTTTCAGTCTATCAAAATAAACACATTGCAAGCCATGGTGGTCAAGGATGATTTAATAAAAACATATGATAGAGTTAGTTGGCCCTATCTTCACCTAATTCTTATACAAACGGGTTTCGATTTACAATGTGTCAATTGGGTCATGAATTGTGTATTATTAGTTTACTTTACTGTGTTGATTAATGGTTCTTCTATTGAGATTTTTAGGCCTAGTTGTGGGTTGAGGCAAGGGTGTCCATTATCCCCTTTAATATTTTGTTAGTGATTGAAGGACTCAATAGATATATCTTGGAGGAAAAAAATTGGGAGCCTTTTAAGGAATGAGGATAGGGCCCACCTTATATGTATCCCACTTATTATTTGTTTATGATATTATTATATTTTTTTATGGTTCACGCAAGGATGCCCTAAAGCTCAAAGATATTTATATCTCTACTATTTGTCCATAGGAATGATGATCAATGTTGGTAAATCCACCATCTCTTTCATGGAGATAAATGATGAGGATTGTTGGATGCAGGCCTAGTCAAGGGAAAGTGAGATCGGAAG
>CBVK0100526434.1:0-10299 GCA_900067695.1 Picea abies
CTACATTTTCATCTTGAGATGGTTCTTGTTCTTGTTCTTGTTCTTCTTCCTCTTCACAATCTATGTATAATAATTTCTTCTCACCACACTTATGTCCCTTGCTGTACTTGATGTCACAATTAAAGCATAAACCTTTTGCTTTTCTTTCCTCCAAGTGTTGAGGTGTCAACCTTTTAGTTTGAGGTGTTTTAGAAGAAAGAGCATTGTTCTCTCTATAAATGTTAGGATTGGTCCTTCTAGTAGCCATAGCCATATTTTTACTTTCAACATTTATTGCCACCATAAATGCATTCTCCAATGATTTTGGTTCCCAAAAGCGAACCTCATGTTGAATGTTATCCTTTAAAGTTCCTATGAATACATCAATCAAGTGCTCATCTGGAATATCTGTTACTTTTATATTCAATATTTGAAAGTTCTCAATGTGCTCTATAACTGAACCCTTTTTCTTGAGATTTATCAATTGGCTAAAGAAGGTATTTCTCCTTGCATCCTCATATTATGCTATCATTTCTTCTGTGAAAATTGTCCAAGTGACGAGTGACTGCAAGAACAAATCCATCTATACCATATAAATTGATTGGGTTCTAAATATAAAGAAGCAATTCACACCTTTTGTGTATGTGGCACATTATGTAGATCAATGAATTGTTCCATCTAAAGTATCCATGTGATCGGGTCCTTGCCATCAAACTTCCTCATATCGATCTTAGGAATGTGGTTGGTCTTCAACCCAAAGTTGGAGTTTCTCCATTCTTGATTCAACTTCCTTGTGTCCACATCATGAATTTCATGGGATACATTTTCACTTTTAGGTTTCCTGTCTATTAATTTTTTTTCAATCCTTCCATGATCTCCCCTTTTAAACCATCCATCTTAGTATTTATTGCCTCCAACTTAGCTTCTGTTGAATCCATCATCTCTTGTAGTTCATATTTTTTTACTGTCTTCTTTTGTAAATCATTTATGTCCCTACACACTTCTTCACATTCATCAAGAGTCCAAGTAGGATTGTATGGAGGCTTATTTGGTGTAGAAGTTCCCTTTTTTGGTGGCATGTTGGCCAAGTTGGTGGCATGTTGGCCAAGTATCACTTTAAACCTTGATTTTGAGGTGGTTTTGCTAGACAATATTCCTTTTATTTTATCTCCAAAATTTCGGCCCTTCTAAGTATGAAATTTTATTTTTTGTAGGTCTCTGATATATCTTCTCTATGATTCCATAGTTTTGATCAAAATTTCACATGCCAAGTGGAATTTACGGTAACTACCCCACAACTTGCTGATTTTTTTCCTTTCCAGGGGATCTCACTTGTATAGCGTGCTCCACACAAAATGATTGATATGAAATTTTGAAACTCATACCAAAATTGATAAGTTCTATCCAATATCCAATGCAACTGGTCTCACCCAATTTGGATACTCTAGGAATAAGTTATGATTGTTTTACCCGGAACACCTGCTTGAAACTAGTCAATAGGACTAGTCAGATACCCTATCTTCCACAGGGTGTATCTACAAATTTAACAATACCCAGAAGCTTAAATTGTTGCCACATATAACTTACTAATTTCTGCAAATATGCTTCAAAGTTCAGGGTCTGAAACTTTACAGAAAAAAATTTATAGCGAAGATTCTGCAATGACTCAATTCAGGATGATTCTAGAACCCTATCTTATAAAGGTTGTATCTCCAAAATTATAAGGCCTTAGGAGCTAAAATTTTAACCCAACGTACCTTGATATGTCTACTACATATCCTCCCATCCCTTCCTTCTGAATTGGTGTAGAAAACAAGTTATAGCAAAAATTCCAGGGTGTCTCTGAAATAGCATTGAAACCCCAAGACCATGAGCTCCGAAACCATATGTTAGGAACCAAATATCAATATAGCATAGAAAAACCTCAGAATAAGTAATCAACGCCTTCAAAAAGAGATAAATTCATATAATAAGCCTCTTCAAGGGGGAAACCTCCTTATGCCCACATAAATGTCCAAATACAACATGATTCCAAATGAAAATGTATCCTTGGTATATATAGGAGACTAGGAGGGATAATTACAACTAATGGACTAAAGCCGGCATAAATAAAATAACACTACTAATGTAATATGCCCCAATTAAGGGGTAATGAGCCACTATTTAAGGCTTAACAATCAACCCCTTCAGTATCTACAGAGTCAACGAAAGATGCAACAGGTCAGGAATTATAAGTAGTTATGTTTCTTGCAGCAATTTCATTTATTGATTAAGTACAAGAAAGGAGTCACAAATAGACTACAAGACATGCTCTCTCGACCACCACTAAAGAAGATTGCGACAATTGGGATTATAATTTAGCTTGAGCCTTTCACTCATGAAATTTTGAGTGAATATTATGAGGGAGACAAAGATATTAAAGGATTCTACTAGCAACTAAAGTAGAGGTTGGTCACTTTCATGGAAGGAAATTAATACTACCTCCAAGATGGGATGCTATACAAACTAGACAAACTATGCATACCCCAGTATAGAAGAGTTTAGTTGATGAAAGAAGCACACACTTCTAGGGTTGTTGGGAATTTTGGCATGAAAATATATAGTGGAAAATCTACAGTGTTATGTGTATCGACCAAAGACATAGGAGCAACTGGAAATTTTTTTTAGAGGTTGTGTTCTTCTTAGCACTAACAAACCAAGAATCGAAAAAATTATCTTTTTCATGCCATTGCTAGTGCTTAGTAGACCTTGGGAGAGCATCTCCATGTATTTGTTGGAGGTTTACCTATGACTTGTATAGGCCATGACTATTGTTTCTTCGTGATGGATTGCTTCAAAAAAATGTGTGTGCTCCTTCCTTGTAAGAAGAAAATATTTGGATGTGAGGCAGTTGAACTATTTTTTGCCCATGTATGGGTACATTTTGGATTGATAAGCTCCATCATATCCGATTGAGACAATAGGTTCTTGGGTAGATTTTGGAAAATAGTTTGGGAGAGAATGGATACCAATTTGAAGTACTCCACTTCCTTCCATCCTGAAACTGATGAACAAACCAAGGTAGTAAACATGACGTTTGTGCAACTATTGTGAGGTTACAACAAAGAAACTCCAAAGACTTGGGATGAGAAACTAGTCTACATTCAAAACTCTTACAATAGATCACTTCATTCTTCCACCAATAAGTCTCCTTTCAAGACTTTCTTTGGTTATTTACGTCCTTCACCATTTGATATTATTTATGGATAACAAAAGGAAGAATCAATGCTACAAGGAGAAGAATAGAAGGTAAGCTCATTCGTGAACACAATTAGGAATATACATCTAAGGGTTAAAGAGAATATCAAGAAGATCTAGTAGTTTTACAAATTCCGACATGATCAACATAGGGAGGATCATAAATTCTGTGTTGGAGAAAAGGTGTGGCTCTATCTCTATAAGTAACGACTACAAGGAGCATAAAAGAAACTCAAGCCTCTTAGATATGGACCATTTGAGATCATTGAACAAGTGAATGAGAATTCCTTCAGGATGAAACTTCCACCTTATATGGATATCATTTCGATGGTGAACATGGAATATTTGAAGTTGTTCGAACCCTCCATGCTGGATGAGGAGTGTTGGCACAAGAATTTTGGGACAAGTTTCAGGAACTGCGCATGAGTGCGTGCAGAAGAAGGAAAAGAAGTTGGTGCATTTTCAGGATTAGTGCACGGAAAGGAAGGAAGTTAGTTAGAACCTATTAGGAACTTTTGGATCTTTTGATACTGGATAATCCCTAATGTAAATGTATAAATATGTAAGGGTTTCAGGCAAAAATAGGGATGCAAGAATTATGAGTATGCGAGTATGAGAGTAGCTATTTTTGAGTGAAGTAAAATTTGAAATTTGATAGCGAATGAGTATGTGAGCAAGTGAGATGATATAAGTGTGCACTTTATGCACAAATGGCATGGGCATTTTGGGTATAATTGAGATATCATGCATGAGTGCAGTGCACATATTTTGTAAGAGATAATTCTGAATAATAATATAAGAAGCCAGACGTTGTGGATGTAGCCCATCTTGGGTGAACCACGTTAAATATGGTGTCTCTGTGTTTGTTTACTATTATGGTTATTGCATACACATAATGTATGAATGGTTAGTATGAATACGTTACTTGTTCTAATGGTTCTGCACACATGATGTATGGTATAATTAATGAATTTTAAGTATAATGGTTATGATGAATGCCTCCCATCCCTTCATGATTTTTGAAACCTGGTTTTTGGAGTCCCCATATATACCTTGGGTGAGAGTTCAATTATTTCTCGGTGATGCCGAAAGGGACAACATCTTAGGGTTTTGTTGGTGAATTAATTTTGAACCCCGGGTCTGCCCATTGCATGACAAAAAATGGTTCCATTTCTAGGACTAGGATATGTGACTAAGTAGAATGTGGAGGATGAATAAGGAAGATATTGGACAATGGTTGGAGATAAAGGAGCATGAGTTTTCCAAAGATCAGAATAAGAACCCATGGATCAACTCGGAGAAATGGTTATAGAGGTATCTATTCACAAATTTACATGATATTTTATTTGGTGATATCTCAAATGTATTGGCTAATTGCATACATAGATTAGATGAAAAGAACGAAACATTCCACACTATTGTTCACTGGAATTGGACCCCTGATTTGATTCAACAAGTTAATACTATAAGTAATCAGATCTTGCATGCAATTGATTTCTGTTTGGATAGTGTATTAGGAGGTTATATTACCAGGTTTTCTATAGATTTCACTTAGTGATATAGTGTTGCTGAAAGAGTTCTTTAAAGGTATACGTGGAAGATATTTGAAATCAATAGCTACTTGGATCAAGATGTCGTTTTGTGATAATGGGGTTATGAATATGGAATTGATTTCCCTAGTAGCTAAGCCCCTTCACACATAGAGGACAAGGGGACAAATAAGGGATAAGTATTGGAAATAGTATGACCACCTAGGTTCAGGTAGTGTCATTGAGGAGGAATAATAATGTATAGAATGGAAGGATTAGATCCCACTTTGAGAATGCTTGTCTTCCATGAAGCAGGTTCATAAGATCTAGAACGTCATTTGTTTGTTTGGGAAGCAATATGGATAGTGAAGAACGTGTAGGATGATGATGTGAAGATCATGTAGTTAGAAACAATGTTCAGAGACCAGAAATTACTTTGGTTTATGAAGTGTTAGTCCATCGCACCTACAAGAAAATCCAAGATATTCATAGACATCAAGAAATATTTGTTAAAATAATTCCAGAAAATGAAGTCTGATTCATAGTGTATTACGAAAATCAAAGAGTTCAAGAAGTTGGAAAATGAATCAGTATGGTATTTTTATCATAGATTCAAGATATTGATGGATTGGGTGAAATTACAGATTCCATATGAGAAACATAGGGAATGGTTCATTACATGATTGTTACCGCATACATGATTCCCTTTGACGTAGTAGAAGATTATGATGTAGTCAGAAGAACTATAAATCGCTATGAAGTTGGAAGCATCCCTTGTATGAGAGAATGGCACAGGGATGGCTTAGGTTCAGTCATAGTTAGAAAAATAACTATTCAATTGTAGGTTCTTGCTAAAGGGAAGGAAAAGCGCGAAGAAGTATGGTGTGCTACATGTAGAGCATAAGTTCATCATAAGAACACGTGTCCAACTTTTCAACAGTATTTGGATATAAGAGCTCTAAATCCTTTAGCCACAGGAGGAGGGGTATGGTGTGAGATATCTAAAATTATGGTTCATCACCCTACTTATTTTCCATTGATGTAGAAGTATCAGAGCATTGCGTGAAGCTTATTTTGTAATTTTTGGAAGTTTGTGGGACATGATGAAAATAATTGTTGTGTACTTGATCTTATGAGAGAGCGCACCGCAGATGCATGAAACATTCAAGGGTAAGAAGGAACATAAGGAATTTTACTACAATATAATACTCCAAGAGGTTATAATCAAGGAGGAAGAGGAGGATTCAAAGGTCGAGGAAGAGGAGGATTTGGTAGAGGAAGTGGACCAATTATCTGTTATAACTGTAATCAACCTGGGCATTTGGCACGAGATTGTTCGCATCCATGCATGACATGTACATAATGTATATAGTTGGATCATGTGATGGAATTTTATTCATAGTTGATTGTGAAGTGGTAGGAGAAAAGGAACCAGAATGTGCATATGATAACAGTGGAAGAGTGTGACGATCAACCAAGAATATTAGTAGTTACCCATGGAGGAGAAAGACCATGAGATGATGCGACATGTCAAAGAATTCAACAATGGGTCATGAAAGAAGAAAACCCTCCTCCATTATTTGATCCTAGAAAGGAAAGAGATACATACATGAAAGTGAGGAAAGAACTATTAGGACTAGAATGGATAACATCGATTTCGACCGTGCCACCTATGTATGATAAGCCACCTATGTATGACATGTCTCCAGTCTATGACCATTCAGAAAGGGAAGTTGAGAAGGAAATTACTTTGAAAAGTTTCTTAAAGAGTTTTTTAGAGATAATGAAGGATGAGACTACCTTAAGCATACTGCACGGGATAATCGACCAATGCATGCAAGAGAAAGAATAATTAGTTGCACAAGGAACATACAACAAGGTACATCGCAATAAGAGGATGAATAGGGAATTCCAACGTAGTGCATAGATAGGAGGATATGATATGGATGATAACATTTTGGATCTAGGATATGATTTAAATTTCATTCTGAAGAAGACATGGGAGATGATGGGAAAGACAAAGTTGATCTGGTCACCTATTTAGTTGAGGATATCAAATCAACATAAGATTATTCCAATTGGAAGATTGATAAGGGTAAATGTTAACACTGAGGGAGTGTACAACACAGTTGATTTTGAATTAATTGAGATAATAGATGGTCTTAAACCATATCTCATGTTAGTTTCACTTGATTGGGATTTTGATAACCAAACTATTATTGATCCAAATAAAATACATATGGTTTTTGAAGAAGGAGACTTGAAAGTTACTGCACCATTGGATCCCACAGAAGTAAGATGATATGTGGAACCGAAAAAGGAAAAATAGATAGATAACCTTTATAATATGACCGCACACATGAATGACTATGTTAATCCTATGAATGTTGATACACTCAGTTGGTGAAGTATAATTTCTTGTGCGTCAAACTGAGAAGAAGCCTAGGAACATTGGTGACATATATTACATGAAGTATCTACAAGGAGATGTGCTCAGATTACCCAATCATTTCTCTAGATTGGAACTGACGTATGTGATCCCCTGAAGTATGATGAATTAATAGATATAGATCCCTTTTTGAAAGAATTTGAATTGTAGATACCAAATCAATATATATTGCTAGGTTGATATGTTGTGTCGAAAGAGACCCCAACAAGATGGTGGGTTGTGCATAAGGAGAGAATAGATAGTTGGCAAAGATGTAGAAGGTTGTTACTGATCAGGTTTGAAACAAAATGTACTTCATAGAAGTATACTAGGTTGAGTTTTCCTATAGAGAATGTTACACAATGAACCACAACATGAATATCAAGACCTAATAAAGAATGGAAACACTTTCTTGTACACACTCTAGATACGATCTCAAAGAAATTGTATTTAGAACTGGAAGTGCACAGGAGGATGATAGACTGGGAATATTTTACTCACAAATTCAAGGTAACTTTTATTTTTGAAGATGATACCCCTTCGGTAGATGAAACTTTGCATATTATCAAGACCAAGATCTTTGCACCAAAATATTAGAAGATATTGGTAGCCCTATGGAGTGCGCCTAGATATTCTATGATTGTTCAAGAGGTTTTGGAATGCAATAATGTTGTTGGAGAATACTAGGAGGATGAAGACCTGATGAATTTACAAATACCAGAAAAAAAGGAGAGCATGAAATAGAGGGTCCTGATATTGAATCGACTGTGTCTGAAAAGCCATTGAGAACACACAAGGTGAATATTGGTATAAAGGAAAAACCCAAGTTCACAAACATAGGAGATTATTGGAATGAAGAAACTGTTGAGAAGATTGATGATTTATTGTGTGAATACCAGGAATTGTTTCCAACTACATTTTCATAAATGAAAGGGATTGTTAGGGAGCTAGGAGAGATGAATATTCCTTTAAAATAACCACAATAACACTGAAATGATATAAGAATAACAACATAAATAACACTTTGATTATGAAAGCAATGTTCTCATACCCTTGAAAGAGATCTATTATAATAATATTGAAGCTAGGGTTCTCATACCCTCGACTCCAAATTTATACTAAATATGTCTATCAAAAGAAGCATTGAGAGGAATATCCTTCTAGAAGTGAAAGCTTCTATTAGGTCTTCTTACATTCGACTTATTCTATTTTATTGAAAGGCATTATTAATATTGGCCTTTATTACATCTGAATATATTGTTTTGCCTATGTGTGGTTTAGGACCCTCACATGTCTGCCCCCTTAAAAACAACCTTGTCCTCGAGGCGTGAGATGTGGAAATTGTTGCAGAATGGTAGTTGGTTCCCAAGTGGCATCTGCTAGAGTTGTATCTTTCCACTAGACTAACACGTCCTTGATGGTTCTCTGATGCAGGAAATGCTCATGTTGGTCCAAAACTTCTTGTGGATGTAGCCAAATGGATCCTTATTCAGCTAACTCGGGAAGGTTGGTTTGAATTTGGCACTTAGTTCCAATCACCTTCTTTAAGAATGAAACATGTAAAACATGATGTATCTTAGAATTACTGGGCAAAGATAACTAATAGGCCACCTATCCCACATGCTTGAGAACTATAAAAGGACCATATAATTTGGGCACTAGCTTTTGACAATGCTCAGACTTAAGGGAATTTTGCTTGTAAGGTTGCAGTCGAAGAAACACCTGATACCCTTCTGCAAATTGACATTCAGAGTGACCTTGATATGCTTGTTGATTCATGTGATTCTGTGCCATGAAAAAATTCTCTTTAAGGGTACAAAGAATATCCTCTCAAATTGTAAGCGTTTGGTCAACTGCCTGGACCTTCAAGACACCAGGTAAGCATGAGAGAACTGAAGGTGGCTTTTGTCCATATACCACTTCAAAAGGATCCATGCATGTAGTTATGTGGTATGAAGTATTGTACCACCATTCAACTAGGGGTAACCATTGAGCCCACTGATTTTTCTTTTCCAAGACAAAATACCTCAAATATGTTTCCAAACACTTATTGACAAATTCTATTTGACCATCAGTCTAGGGAAGATAAGATGTGATGAGATGCAATTGGGTGCCTTGTATCTTGAATAGTTCTTGCCAAAAATTGTTGGTGAAAGTTTGGTCACAATCAGAAACAATAGAATGCGACATGCCATGAATATTGAAGACCTGATCCATGAAAAGTTGAGCCACCATGGATGCTTTAAATGGGTGTTGAAAAGCACAGAAATGAGCATACTTGGAAAGGTGATCAACAACCACCAGGATGACTGATTTATTTCCTGATTTGGGTAATCCTGTAATAAAATCCATAGAGATATCCCTCCAAATAGCAGGTGGAATCGGAAGCAGTTGTAGTGTTCCCAAAGATTTGACTGTTTTGCCCTTGTTTCATTGAAACACATCACATTTATCTACAAAGTTACAAATTTCTTGTTTCATGCCATCCCAGAAAAAAGAGCATTTGACTCTGTCCTAGGTTTTGGTAAACCTGGAGTGCCCAACTGTGGGTGTACCATGAAGCTCAGAAAGTACCATGGGTTTAAGTTTGGATTGTTTGCTTAAATAAAAATGACCTTTGTATCGAAGCTCATCATGGAGCCAAGAGTACGTTGGGGAAGCTAGAGCATTGCACTACAATTGTTGGTTCAGCTGTGAACTTTTGGGATCGTGTAGCCATTCCTGGCAGATGGATTGGAGCCAATATTATACAATGAAGGAAAGAGAGAAAAGGGATCCATCATATTCATACTTTCGGGAAAGTGCATCCACAACCACATTGTATTTTTCTTTTTTTTAAATGATCTCATAATCATATCCAAAGAGCTTGGTCACCCATTTCTGTTGCTCCGGGGAGGAAATGCGTTGTTCTGGAAAATACTTGAGGCTTTTATGGTATGACTTAATTTGGAATTGTTTCCCCAATAGATAAGGGTGCCACAGATCAATGACATGCACAATAAACAACATTTCCTTTTCATAGATTGATTTGCCCATATTTCTATGAGACAGTTGCTTTTTGGTAAAGGCCAAAGGACGACCCTCTTGCATAAGGACAACACCAATTCCTTTCCCTGAAGCATCACA
>CBVK0100526442.1:0-17033 GCA_900067695.1 Picea abies
CTTAGTCTTATCAGTATTAACAGTCATACCCATATTGGAGCAAAAATCCTTGAGGATTCTTAGTTGGTTTTCAAGATCATGGGACTCCTTGCCATAAGAAAGATATCATCAGCATAATACATTACACATATGTAATGTATTACTAAATACATTAATACATTACATTATCAATGTTTCAATCTATTAATATGTTACATTAATACTTTAATACATTTAATCATCAATTATTTTAATTTATACATTTTTATTATATATTAAATTAATATTTATATATTCAATTAATATAATATTAAATTATTATATTAATTAAATGTATTGATATATTAATTGTAGTTTCCAAGGTATGTTGAGAGTCAACTAACCAGAACCACTTTATAAAAGTGGTTGATATAAGCATCATTTTTCACTTTTTTAAATTAATGACCCCTATATCAACCACTTTTATAAAATGGTTATTGCTAGTAAAATAACAAAAGGCTCTGTTTTATGGTCAATGAACCACCAAGAACTAGTATGAAAATTTTTACAGCAATTGGATAACACTTTAAAAAAAAACAATGAAAATATAAATAATTTAAAAAAACCTGAAAATTTTAGGAGGAAAGATATATAAAATAACAGAAGTTATAATTATATTTTTAGATATATTTAATCATTTTTCTAATTTAATCAATTAATAAAATTTTGCTTTAAAAAGACTCAAAAAAGGAAGGCTTTGTTGAAAGCTTGAAGGTTGCTTCCTTGCTTGAAGTGTTCCAGAATGACTTTGACGTGCGTTTTTGGCGTTCACCATAATGACCTTTTCGTTCGTGTGTTTTAGAGCCATAGTCCGTTGACTGAACAAAAGCACCAAGGATGGGAACATACGCCACCCACGGATCCGATTCCAGGCAGAGATTAATTTTTCTGATGATGATAGAGTTCCAACAAGAACTTCCTTAATGGTTTAAGAATTGGCATAGCCACGGCCTACACTAGGATCCTCATTATCAACACCTATATAAATGGATCAAACGATCCATTTTCAGGTGTGGGAAACCATTTAAGCATCCCTTGAAAGATTTTCTCAATGCAGATTTACACAAGTGTAAGTCAAATGCAATCTAAATTAAACCGTCAAAACCCTTCAATAGATAGAATTTCGGTGCACAAAACACTCCATCATGCTCTACCATAGGGTTCTTTGTTTTTTTAAAGGATGATTTTATATAGAAATAAAGTTGATTTTGGAGACACCATCTAATGTTAACTTCGAAAGTGCAAAGATAAATCCAACTAGTTCTTGCATATGTTTATAGTATGGGAAAAAGTTTAATGTCTACGGTATGGGAATTTTTCTTTTTAATGTTAGAATGGCTATGTCGTTTATTTTGATTCAACTTTCTTGTGCTTAAAAGTTGATATTGCATATGTTTACAGTATGGGAAAAAGTTTAATGTCTACGGTATGGGATTTGTTAGAATGGCTATATCTGGCATTTTCTTTATCTTTGATTCAACTTTGTTGTGCTTAAAAGTTGATATTTTTTTAAATGGGATTAGGATTATAAGTTTTCCTATAAAGATTTTATGTAGCACGCAAAGGATTTTGTTAATGTGATAACAGTTATTATATCTTTTTAATTTGGTTTATGTTTTGGTAAAATTGCAGGAAGATTGCTTACGTGAGGAGAATGCTTTCCTTTGTAAAAAGGTTTGATTAAATTTGAATTATTAATATTAAATTGCACGTCTGAATTACTGTTATTTTTCGTTCCATATAGTTTTAACGTGTGTTCATTTATTTTCCAGTGTGTGTCAACAACACCTTCAATTGGATTTGGAGGCATAGAACGCATTTAATTCGAGACTCAGCTGGTTATAAAGCCTCCAAATGTACAAGATCACTTCCTATAAAAAAAAATAGTGCTCATTGAGATTCCTATTTAAGTTGATCTTTGTATTTCGAAAAATCAAACATATTAATAGTTTATTATGAATGTTTTTAGATGTTGAAATATATTTCAATAAACTAGAAGAATGTTTTTAGATGTTGAAATATATTTCAATAAACTAGAAGGAAATGACACTTTTTTTAGTCTCGCCTCATCGTTGGTAGGAGAGGCTACATATTCCTCGCATTCTATTTCATGTTAAGGTTAAATTATTTTGTTAGATTTCTTCTCATCATTTTCCTAACCCCTAACCTAATAGATAGTAAGGGTGTTTATGTTTCCATCACACGCATGATGAGTTTCCCTTTTGTTGTTTTCTACTGTGTACCTATTTGCATTTAACAGCTTGTCTAGTTTTTTTTTTTTTGCAATTTGTGGTTATTTTTTTGCAATTTGAATTTTTTTGAAATAAATATACACAATTTGAAATAGACACACAATTTTGCAATTTGAGTATTTATATTAATATCCTGTGAATCAACATAGTACATTACCATCCACATGTAACAATTGGTTACATTACTGACATGACAATACATATTAGGAAAGAAGATGATTATGCACTCTACCCTCTAGCCACTACAATATAAGATTATGTAAAATAAGATAGAAAGTGCATACCAACTCAAACCTCAACTTTATTTTTATCAATTTCATGAATTGATCAAGCATAAACTAGTAGTGGTGGACATTATTGCAGATTTCTGTCATTATGCATAATTCAATGCATGTTTATAGTTTTACATATACTTATACTTCTACATGGATATGGAATTATAAAATGTTCCCAATCTAATTTAAAATAGATAATTATACAACTTGTTATATTTAAAATAGATAATTATATAATTTGTTATATGTTTTGGTATTTTATCCATGATTTATCAATTTCATGAATTGATAAGCATAAACTAGTAGTGGTGGACATTATTGCAGATTTCTGGCATCATGCATAATTCAATGCATGTTTATAGTTTTACATGCTTATGCTTATACTTCTACATGGATATGGAATTATAAAATGGTCCCAATCTAATTTAAAATAGATAATTATACAATTTGTTATATGTTTTGGTATTTTATCCATGATTTTGGTGTTTTGAGGTCATGAAAATTTTGGAACCTATTTAAAGTTTTTAGGAGGTATTTTCTCATGGTGATTTGAGGTCATGAAAATTTTGGAACTTATTTGAAGTTTTCATGAGATATTTGAAGGATCTATGGAGACCTATCTCTAAACTAGATAACCATTCAAACATAACAATATAGAAAATAATTAAATCACAATATCATAGAATCATGTTTACAATCCATGCATAAAGAAAGAAGAAATTATTGTTTAGGTAGTTGCACAAAAAGGTTGTTCAACTGTGATCAACCTTAATTTTTATAACAATACATAGCCTCATAAAACAAACAGTTAGTTGATCCTAATTGGCTTACAATCAACTTACAATCAGCTTGCAGTAAGAGTGGTCCAATCTTCTTAGCTACTCTTTCTCATCTTGAATGTATCAAAGGCTTCATCCTTAGTCTTCAAAAAATAAACTCAACACTTTCATGAGTAATCATCAATAAAAGTAATAAAATATGATGAATTACCCAAACTCTTTGTCTGCATAGGACCACAAATGTCCGAGTAAACTAACTGAAGTGGATAATGGGCCCTGCCTGCATTTTCTTTTGAAAATTTCTCTCTTGCATGTTTGCCTTTAGCACATCCTTCACAAATATCCTTGTGTTCTTCAACCTTAGGCAAAGCATAAACTAATTCTTTTGATGTTAGAAGCTTCAGACTATGAAAATTCAAATGTTCATACCTGAGATGTCACAACCAACCAACGTTTTTATTCATATGCCATATTGGCAAGATGGTTGTTATGTTCTCCAAACATCAATGGGAACATCCTATTCTTTGACATAGGCACAATTGTAACCACCCTATTGCCTCTATTCTTATCATAAATTGTACATTGTTGATTTTTAAACACCACCTTATATTTTTTCTCACAGAATTGATCAACATGATAAATTATGCTTTAATTATGGAGTGTAATAAATGTATTTAACACTTTTCATACCTTCTTTAGTATGGACTTCCATAGCTCCTTTTGCAAAACCTCCAATGCTTTGTCATCACCCAACTTGATCTTGGATTTGAAACTCTCATCCATTATAGAAAAGAGCTCCTTATTTCCTGACATGTGGTTAGAACACCCTGAATCTAAATACCAAATATCTTTAATATCTTTAGTGTTATTTTCAGCTTTGGCAGAAGATAAAAACAAATTGTTTGGAGAGGCTTCATCACCTTCTTAAGCATAATTAACACCTTTGTTATTATAACATTCTTTTAATATACAACCCATTTCAAAGTGACAATACCTTATACAATAATAACATTGGATATTTCTTTTATCAAATTTGCCTCTTCTCTTCCTCTTGAACCACCTCTTCCTCTTGGATAATTCTGATTTTGACCTCTACCTTGGCTTTCGTTTCTTTTGCTGCTAGTGTACTGCTAGTGTAGGCATCTTCATTCTTTGTAATTTGCAATTTTGAAGAAAAAATTGTCTTGCCACTTTCTCCAAATGAATCTATCAATCTTTCTTCATGAGACATAAGAGATCCTAGGAAGAGTAGACAAATCCTTGTTTTCTTCAATGATTATGGCAACATGGTTCCACCTTGGTGTTAGAGACCTCAACACCTTTTTAATCACAACCTCTTTGTCCACAATTTCTCCAAGAGTAGCCATTTTATTGACTATATATTTTACTCTCACACAATAATCACTTACATTTTAAGCTTCTTACATCAATTCTTGGAAAAAGAAGAGCAATTTGAATATAAAATAAATCTTGACCATTCTTCTTTCTAGATACTTAGCTACTCTATCATTTGCAATAAGAGTGGTCCAATCCTCTGGCTTTGCAAAACCTGTTTCTACAATCTCCCAGAGATCTTTCCCTATGATTATTGATGCACCAATAATCATAACCACTTCCATTAAATTATGGAATGGAAGAGGAATTAGAGTTTGACATGATTAACCTAAAACAACAACTAGTTCTAATACCAAATGAAGGATCTATGCAGGCCTTTTTCTAGACTAGATAATCATTCAAGCATAACAATATAGCAAACGATTAAATCACAATATCATAGAATCATGTTTACAATCCATGCATAAAGAAAGAAGAAATTATTATTTAGGGAATTGCAAAAGAAGGTTACAACAATTTATTTTAGAAAACTACTAATGCATTTTGTATGCATTATTTAGTCAAACAATCTATATCTAAACACTAACCTACAGAAAAGAAAACTGCAGATAAATTACATCAAAAACTGCAGATAAATTACATCATGTCAAATGATTGACCAAACTTATCAATTACCAACAATATTTTAGGGTTATTTTTTTTTTAAATTCTTATAATTTTAATATTGTTCCTGTTTCTACATGTTATTGGTCTCGTCATTGTAATAATCATCTATCATGATTACATATTCAATATAATATTTTAATCCATATGAATTATTTTATGGTTGTATTATTCAATATTCAATATAATGGTTCAGCGATCAGGTGATTATCGTGCTCCTAAAATGGGTCTGACCTACTGGTTTCTAGTTTTACAATCGTGGGCCTGATCTAGTGGTTACTAGATTTACAATCGGAGAAATGCCATGTAAACCCGCAAGGAGTACCCACTTCAGATTCTGGGTATTTTCCAACCTGGGACTACAACCATTGCAAAACCTTAAGGTAAAAGGACCATGTAAAGGTTCACAATCATCGCAAACCCCTGAGCTAAAATGGTCGTGCAAAGATAACCAATTGAGGCCCTATACAGGTGCTCAGAGAGCATGAATCACAAGTATATCCCTTTCCTAGAGAGTCGCGGATGTACACTTATCTGAACCATCGTAATTTCAAATATATTGTCAATTTTTTAAAATGAAGTCAACCAGCAGATGGAGAAGTTCCTACAGAAGGTATATCATCATATAACAACGCAAATTTAATAACCGCAGTTCAAAAATAGTTACAGAAATAGGGTACAACCCTGAAAATCACTTACAACCCAAAATATCAATTACAGTGTCAAAAGAAGAGACAAGCAATGGGGTTTGGGACCAAGCAAAATGAGAATGAGTTTGGCTAACACATCCCAGTCTCAACCAAACCCAACCCTTCGATCTCATTCGATCACTGAAGCACACGCATTGGATCAAAGCAGTTGATAGGAGTCGTGACTCGGTGTGGCAGTTGATTAGTTGTGGACAATAATCAATTTATAATTATTTATAAATCAATTTGTAATTATTTATATCATTCAAAATTATTTATAAATATAAATTCTATATTTTTAAACATGCACAAGATAATTATTTTTATTTTAAAGCATATTATTTATTTTTAATATGCTTTTCAAGAGCTCCCATCAAAGTCATCACCTAGTTGTCTAAATATTATAAATAACTATAAACTTTTAATTAGCATTACTTTGAAATGAGAAAGGGAAGTTTCATTACTTGTAAGTACATTTACTTTAAGAATATAATTTGATAAAATGAAGTTAATTTAGATAATTGTAGTTAACCATAAATATAAACAAATCTAGGGAACTAAATTAAATAAATAAAAATTATTGAGATGAATTTAGTTTAAATTACTCGAAATTACACTTAATTATTGTTAATTAAAATAAACTAAAATTTGATAAAGTCAATGACATCTAACCATACTCAATCACAACCATGCATTAAATATGTATAATTCAATACAATAAATTAAAGTGAACCATATTAAACTACATTCAACTATAGTGAAGTGATGTAGACAATAGTTCAACACAATCAATCAAAGTCAATCAACCATTAACAATAACCATTAACAATTGTTATCCAAAGTTACTATAGTCAACCATAAACTATAAGAAATCAAAGCCAATCATAGTTAGTTGTAGTCAACCACAAATCAACTATAGTCAATAACCATCCATCATTCTCAACCACAATTAACCATAAAGTCTATTGACCTTTTGCCGAACCCTTTCTACCTTGTCCATGTTCCAACTTTATACACCACCAATTATATTTGTTAATCAATTATTTGGTCAACAATTGGAATATCAAAGTATTGAGAATTGTTCGTTATATTTTGCATGACAAAGTTTGATCCATATAAAACTTAGCCCTATTTAGTTGAATTGGCCTTGTCTCTTTGCTTGTCATGATAAATCATCTTCATTCTATGTTTTAACTAAGACTTATAAGGGGCACCATCTTCTAGATTGTTTGGGAGACAAGGAGGAGTGACGGTTCATAAGGGGGTGGAGGTGATTAAATGGGTCTTTGCTTTCTAATGGGTATAATGATCTTGTTGGTACTTTGTAAATGCAACCATAAAATCTATTATATTTATTAATCAAATATTTGGTCAACAATTGACATCTCAAAGTATTAAGAACTCTTCCTTATATTTTATAAGACCAAGTTTGATTCATGTAAGACTTAACCTTATTCACATTAATTGGCCTTGTCTCTTTCCTTGTCATGATAAATCATCTTCATTCTATGTTATAAATAATACTTATAAGGGGTGCAACCATCCTGATTGTTTGTGAGGCATAAGGAGGAGTTATGGTTATAAGGGGAGGAGTTGATTACATGGATCTTTCCTTTCTTATGGATATAATGATATTGTTGGTACTCTATAGATATGCAACTTTACATTCACCAAGTTGATATATATTAGCATGAATTACATTTGTTCAATATATGATGATGATCATATGATTTTATAACTATATGTTTATGCAGATGATGGCATTTGATATATATTAGCATGAATTACATTTGTTCAATATATGATGATGATCATATGATTTTATAACTATTTGTTTATGAAGATGATGGCATTATGGTTGTTGATGGAGTTGTTCAAGTTGCACTTGTCATGATAGTTTGTTTTACTCATAGATAAAAAATGTTGAATTTAGTCAAAAAGCCTGAAAAAGCAAAAGGAAAACACCAATACCATGCCCTAAGTGTTAATTTCATTATGGTATTAATATGTCTACATTCAAGAGCATAAGTATATTGATTGGCTAACATGGAAAATGGATCAATGCTCTCTTAATGTGCATCATTTGTACATCAATTTATTCTAGGCATGCTTCTTTGTTAGAAATATGGAATTAATTGAGATGGTTTCGATATGGCTCTAGGATATCATGTGATGTGAAAGACTTATATTGAAATTTATTTCATGCAATACTTAAGGGAAATATTAATCTTTTGATGCATCGATGTATGGCATGGTCGCACTTTTGTTTTAAGGTTATGTCCTTGCCCTTGCATTTGGTTGACCTCCACATAATTTAGTTGGGATTTTGGTTATGCTTTCTCCACATGTTGTGTCAGTCCTAAACCAAGTGGTGTATGGCATTTTTTTTTGGGTGTATTGATGCTTGAAATATGTTTTGTGATTAATTATTGACCCCTCCAAATTTTCTTTCAATCATAATAATTGCAAACAATTGAAAGTGGATTTTTGTTGTTTGATATTTGATCATTATTGGCACCAATTACCCTAAGGATTTGGTGGCTTAGTATTGGTTGTAGTTGTACCACCTTTCAAACAATGTAATTGTGATTTCTACGAGAATTTAACACATGGAAGGTGGGTGAGCCATCTATGATCTCATTGGTTGATGTAGATATTAGGGTTAACATTCATAAAGGTTTCTTTATGAGCTATCTTCTCTTGTGTTATTCATTGTTTTCATATTTGTTGGGGAGTTGGGACCTCAACCATATTCAATTATGTTAAACTTTGTTGGGCCTATTGTTATCACCCTGGTTATGGCCAATTTTGTGAGTATAAGACTCCTTTGTGATCTTGCTACTCCTCACTGAATTGACTTGGATTGAATTTTTTTTCTGGAGATGGGAGTTGGAAGGTGTGTCCAGACTTTGTCTTTGTTGCATCCATGTTCAAGTTAGGAACCCATCATGAACATGCATTTGAATTGGATATTTCTTGGTTGCTTTTGCTTTGGTTTTCCATCAGTGTCATGGTGAACTTTGGACAATGTTTTTTAATCTTATTGTTTGTTTTTTATTGTTCCTTCCTTTTTCACTGTCCTCGAAAATATCTAGGTTTTCCTTCTTTTTTTTTTGGTGATGTATTTTTTTATTATTTCAATCTCCTTACCTTGGAAAGTATAGTGCCATAGCTTTCCATTCATTTGTTCTTATACCTAGATTGGGTCTTGTGTTACTATCTCATCATATTCATATTCCTTGTAACATACCCGACCCCCTAAGTACTTTCTAATGGATGGGGTATCATATTTTTTTATTCTTCTAACAACCTTATTGTATTCACGGACTCACAGGTGGTGGTCTTGCAGACTCATGGTCTATAATTATACCTTTCACAAACCCACCCCAACACTTATCTCATTTTTCATTCCCGGACTCATGGCCTCACGGATTCGCGAACGTACAATTATGTACCACCTCTTCATAAGCCCTTCTAAAAAATCTCAAGACTTAGATTATTTTGTGATCATGTCAGGTTCATGGGTTGGCAAACTCACATACTCATTCATCTCACCTTCCCATCTTTGTGAACCCATTATGCTCATAGTTCCACTACCTTCACATTACACACATGGACCTACCCAACACTGTCACTTGGCTTAACACGTGGCACTCAAACCACGTCACCCTTCATTTCCCCAAATATCTTAACACCATGCGCACATGGCTATGTGGGCCACTCTCCTCATGGACCCTCCATGTGGACCAACATGAATACACCTCATCACTGATTCCTGGCATGACCTTCCAGGTTAGGACATTTGTCCTCTGTGTATTGAGTGAGTGATGTCACTGTTGCCAATATGGAATCACCTGCCTTTTGACCTCATCGAATGAGTCCACTGAAATCGGCGAACATGATCTCTTTTGGTTGTGCTCCAAGTATGAAGAATGTTTGGAAATATGAAAATATGATCTCTATTTGTATGCAACCATACAACCATACAACCATATGAAAATATGAATAACACAAGAGAAGATAGATATCATATTTGTATGAAGTATGAAGTATGAAGTATGAAATATGGTTGTATGGTTGTATGTTCATATGAAGTATGAAGTATGAAGTATGTTCATACTTCATGGTTGTATAGAGATAATTTAGGAAACAATTTTGTTCATGGTGGTATTCTTGAGCTCCCTCTTCCTTGTTGCACTCACCCTTCTAGGCTCATACATTCTTTCATTGCTACAAAGTTCTTTAGCGATCCATCTTGCCAAGGATTTCACACACAAGGAGAGTACCAACTCATTTCCATACCCACACTAAGTTATACTCTTTATGAAAAACATAAGGCACCAATGTCCAATTAGTAGCCTTTTTGTCCAAGCATTCCAGCTTTAAAAACTATTATCTCATATGTAACACACACATACAATCATTATGAGACAACATTATAAAAACATCATTTAGAAATTTGAATTTATTTCATAAGGAAAATCAACTTTTTCCCAAGATATGAAATTATATCTCATAATTTTCTTGGTTGTTGCAATAGTGGGCATCAATATTTATGATGGCTCCCTGCAACACCATACTTGAGACCATTTTTTATGCAATGCTGCCATATTCCATTCAACCAACAGATTATTAGTATTTCATGTACCATAAAACTGTATTGTAATACTTACAAAGGCTCACAAGCGATTTCAGAATTATCTACTCTTAACAATTCAATCACAACTATCTAACCATTTATTTAATAGAATGAAATTATGATTCTCTGCATGTTCATGTTCAACAATTAATATTTTAATTTTCGGATCTGTTCCACATAGGAACTAGATTCACAAGTATGAGATATCTTTCTCATGGAAATTTGGCTCTTTTATAATCAACATACATTGGAATTCCTCATGGACATACAACACTACCATGCCAAGACCTTTCTTCCTATAATTTCCACTTCAATCAACCAAGCAAGTTGTTAGTTCTCATTCACATTATATTTTGATTTCACACTTGTAGTGGCTCACAAATGTTTTTTGGAACTGTGCAAACTATCAATCAAATTCATCTACTCAAGAAGGAAATGCCATTCCTTACAAATGCATTATTTTAGCATACCAAACCTTTCAAAATGAAATCATACATCAAATGAACTTAATCAGTGTGCCAATATACATGGCCACATTCACACACAATGCACCCTTGCTTTGATTTTCAAATTATTACTTTTTATATTAGGCACTTTGTCTGGGTGGGTTGGAACTCAACCAACCTTTTACCACATGGTTACTTATACACATTTATTTTTACAACAGGATTGTGTTTTCCTACTTTAACTGATCATGACCTCAAATTAGCATATGTGAAATTAAAAGTTTCGCATAAATGCATTCAAGAATCCTTTCTTCAAATCGGTAACCAAGGTGTCAATGTTTATGGCCACACAATTCCTCTCTTTACCATTCTTCAATTCCACTGAGCACTAGAAGATACTTCTTGCACAATGGGAAATCCTATATATACCCACTCTCTTATCACATGTATCTCCTTAATGCATTACATCATCGTGCTACCTTTGAGCACTTTTGTTCTCAATCACCCCTTGATTGGGAAATGCATTCATGACATATATTTGTTCATGAATTTTTCCAAGTATTTCAATCATCCTTGGCTGTCAGAGGTTCACACCTCCATCATGCAGGTTTTTCTTTCTGAATCATACCTTATTAGGGTATCAATGGAATATAACAACTATTCAGATCCCATGCATACCATCAAAGCATAGACTATTTTAGAAGGGAATATTACCCAATTCCCTTTTACCTTTCATGTCACATGGGCGTGAAATATTTATACAAGTTCTGGCTACCAGAACCTTCTCTATTATTACCGCTTCAATGGTCCTTCGTGGGGACTTCTAAAATCCCTTTCATAGTTTTTTCTTTTATCAACAACCTTCTTGCATTCACTTTTGTTTTAGGTTGTTCACTATTGGCAATTGTCATTCTCTAACAGTTCCAATATTCTCTACACGTGACATACATCACCACATTCACATTTTACATTCGTTGTCATGTAAAATCAAATGCATGTACCATACAATTTATTTCAGTAAAACATTTTCATATATGCCTTAGCATATCTATATGCATTCCATCACATTGTCCATAATGTTTTCATGAGTGCAACTATAATCAAATTTCATTTTCAGCTCTCGACCTTCTCATGCCAAAATATCTACATTCACCACCATATCAATTTTTCATTCTAGATAAACATAATATACAACAAGAAAAAAGTTAAGGGATTCTCCCATCAGAGAACTTTCATCCTAGATGAATTAATTTCAAGGCCTCATTTCCTTCACACACTATAACTTAACGAGGCTCATTCATTTAATTACATTAAGTATTGTATATTTCAATTACTAACTGTAATTATTTTCACAATTGTCCTTTTTAAGCATACAACTCTATCTTATTGTTCAGATTTTCATAGTGAGAGAAGTATTAATCACTTTCTGCTTCTTTGCTTTTACAATGTATCCCTCCCGGGATCTTCTTTTTCTATCTCTTGAGTAGTCTTAGTCATGTTCACCTTAACCTTCTTGGATAATTCAACATGCCACATAAACAAGTTTCTTGTTCATAATGAATCATGAACTTGTGCATTTCGCACATTTCCCAATCAGAGATCAGATTGGTCCTCATTCGTCTGCAGATATTGGTAGTCATGCATGATATTTTAAAATGTAATCCATGATTATTATATAATTAGGGTTTGCAACTCGGTGCTCATTTCTCAGCATTCATCAAGGTTATAGATCTGTTCTCCTGGCAGATTTATTTACCCAGTTCCTCCACAGGAACCTCTTCAACGTGCAATTCTCTTGTTGCATATCCAAATGGTCATACATGACCTCCATTCTTGAGTTAGCCTCAACTGCATTATTTTAGAGTTCTATCCAATATTCCACAAGGAATATAAGCTTGCATTTTCATTATGCATTTGAGATTCACATGTTCAAACATGTATATTTAGGTTATCAACTTGATTTCAAACTTTTCTTTCATGCATTTAACCACATGCAGTAGCATTTTGTGTGTCTACCTTAGGCACACTTGCATATTTTCCTTACCAATTATTTTAACTCATGATTATTCATAGTCATTCTCATGCAATACTCAAAGGAATAACCATGTTTCCTTTTATCATGACAACAAATCCTCCCTGCTCCTTTCCTCTCTCATCAATTTATACAAATTTTTTCTTGAGGAAAGGAACACATCCCCCTCAAGCTATTATTTGATCGAGACAAATCTGACCCTTCCAACATAGGGTCATCCATGCATCCATGGCATTATTTAAATCTGGCAAGTACAGATCTTGCCTCAAGTTTTACTTATTCATACATTCATATCATACTTTTAAGCATGTATATGTATATTTACATATATGCAGGTGCATCACTTACACCTTTTTACCTCATTCATTCATATTGATTTAACATTATCCAGTATTGTTGAGACTTTACAATCACTTACACAACTAATCTTATCAATAAAATCATAATTATATTTTCCTCATTACAAGATAGTAACGAACAAAAGGTTCATGTTTGATCTTTTCTCTCTTAGCATTTCATCTTAGCTCTTTTAGAGGAATTTCCTACTTCCCTGAGTTATCATTTTAACAGAATACTGAGACCCTTCATCATAGGGTTGACCATACAACCATGGAATTATTCACTCCAGGAAAACATACTACTTTCCTATGGCCTCTTACTTAGGTACTCGTGTCATGCTTTCAAGATTATAATTATATATATGTATGTATTACACATGTGCATTTATTGCATCATTTTATACTATTATTTCATGTTTATCTAATACTAATATCGGTATTCTTTAAAGACAAGTTATATTCATCCCCATGATATTCACATGGCAAGTCTCGCAGACATATTCATAACTATGTTCCCCTTTCCATATGACAACAACCAACAAGACAACACTCTTGTATAAACTGCTATAAAAGTATGCAACTATGAAAAAACACAATATGTCTCTTTCGACATTGCTCTAGGAAACACAACAAAGACTCAATCTTTTCTTAATGCCTCAAACCATTCTTGGTCAACAAACCTTTTTATCAAGTAAATCCTTTTTCCAAATTCCCTCTCACTACATTTTGAGCACACCAAGTCATATTCCTATGGTTACCATCCACCTCTAGATGTTAGTCTGTCCTATTGGATATCTATATATGTCCCAATACTTTCTTTACTACATACAGAATCAACAATTTCATTAACCATTCTACCTTATTCTCCTAAGGTATTATGTAATCAATGTCATCAACATTTTAGTTATGCTTCTATACTCATATCATCATTAACCATATGAGCCATGACATCACCATATTTTATGTCCAATAACAAACTATAATAATCCTATATGCATGTTATATGCATGCTCAAACTTTTCCATATGCATTCTGACATATCCTTAAGCCCCAAGAATTCTACCCATGCTTACAGTGCATATGTATTCCAACTGTCCTCCATTAGTATTCACATGCATATACATGTCCCTAGATTAATAGATATATACTTTCTCTTATTACAATCATGAGCATCATAAACTTGCTCATGTGTTCATAGCTCTTTACCTCTTCGAGGAGGTCTAGCAAGAGTCCAAATCACTCCTTTTTAATTGCTCAACTGGGTTATTATCCAACAAACATTTTCATTCACTATCAGTCAAATAAAATGACCTTACACATTTTCCATCCATCCCATTATCATGAGGAATCATACACATATACAGGGTTTGATCTTTTATTAAATAATAGTTATTACTACTACGGATTTTATCAATCGATATTGATTTCCTTTTTCCTTTAAGCACAAGGAATTTTTCATAAGGGTCTTAACCCTTATATAATCAACCATTTTAGTTACAAGATACTCTACCTGAACTCACAAATAGAAATTATTTTACTTAACAAAACAACCCAATTCATGTCCCTTGTATGGACTTAGGGAGTTTCATAACAAAAAAATTTCCACCACTGCCATTTACATTTAGGTTTTATTAATAATACCTATCATCATAATCCTACTCTCGTAAGAGTAGTCATCAATTTGACATAGGGACAATATAATTTACCCTTGTTGTCATTTAGCCATGGTTTCCAAGGTATAACTTAAATTTGGATTTCTTCTCCTCAAGAAGTTAATGCAGATAATAAACAATCCTTTAAAGGTAGAAACACCTTTCAACAAGCTCATCTAAATCTTGATATATAAGTCTTAAGACTAATCTTTGGCCTATATAGGCCTAGTGTTGTAGCCTGCTCTAATACCACTTTGTAACATACCCAATCCCCTATTTACCTTCTAAGGGATCATGTATCAAAATTTTTCTTCTTCTAACAACCTTACTGTATTCATGGAATCATGAGTGGTGGTCTTGCAAACTCATGGTCTATAATCGTACCTTTCATGAACCCACTGTTGAGTCCATTTTCATACCACCTTTTTCCATCATAAACCATGATTTTATCCTTAAAACCTTTCATTTTACCTTGCCTTACATCATATTTCTCATAAAATAAATCATGAAAGGTACATTTATCATTATTTAGCATTTGAATTGAGCTTTTGGAATTTTTAGTATTAAATTTGAAAAATAACAGAAATTACGGAATTTCACTAATCCCCGTAAATGCTCCTAGCTTTGCATACGTGCAGGTCAAACCAAGGAAATATAAAATATGGGTTTTGTTAACAAATGTCCAAGGATGGAAGATTACCTTTCAGATTCAAATTTTGAGCCTTCCAAGTGCCTGGTCAACGTTGGTCCAACCATGACACTTGTGTAGAAAATCCCGTGATTTTCTAGGAAATCAAGGATAGTTTCATGTTTTCTTGGGATTTGTGCTGTATTTTGTGGATCTAAGAGGGGAATTCGAATTCCTAATAAATATGTGGATCTGATAACCATATTTTGGAGTATTTTTAGCACTTTCAATTTTGAACATTTTGTATAAATACCTCAACTCTCAAACTAGTCATATAACCTTGGGAATGGAGAAAACTCTACAAATTCAGTCTTGAAGATCAATTTGTTGTTTATGATTGCTGATATGGATGTGATGGTGATTTGAATGCTGCTACAAATTCACTCTTAGCTGAAGCATCTCAAGTGTACCAGTGAAGCATCGGAGGGCCCCCTTTGCCAAACTAGTACACTCTTTCTTTTTGTTCTTTTCAAAGCAATCTTCTATCATAAGTTTTAGATCAAGATCTTGTTTTAGATAAGATTCACTTATGAATTTGTTGTAGTTAGATACTTGATGTTCTAAGCATTTCTCATGTTGTGAATAGTTTCTTGAATAATAATTCAATGTGAAGTTTTCTTTCAAGCATTAAGATGTTTACAAATGCTTTTTGAAGTTATTTATACTTTTAGTTATTTTGATTTAACAAAGACTAGTGAGGATTACTAATGAATGAAAGAAAACAATGAATTCATCTCTTGAATAAGAGTTTTGTCTTCTTAGCATTGATAAGTTTCTGATCTAGCTTTGAATGTCTTTTGAATGCTTATACTCTTAGATAAACATTGTTGACTAATGTTATGAGAAACTATGAACAAGACTTCTGAATAGAAGTTTAGTATCTCTTTCATATTCAACTCTCTAGTTCATTTCATTAGAAGAAACTAAGTCCATTTCTAAGCTCATATATTTTGAGTGTGCATCAAAGTCTTACAAACTCCAGGTTGATAATTAATGTACTCTGATTTACACGAGTAGATTGGAGCCCAACATTTTGGCACCGTTGTCGGGGATGCACATTTAGAAATAGATTTAGAAGCTCATTTGGATAGGATGCTTATAAAACAACAACAAAACACAAAAACAAAAACATTTTTCATTATGATTATTCATGCCTAGACATAGAAATTAGGAAGGTAGATCCTCAAAACGAAACCCCCCCAACCACTCAAAAAAAAAAAAAAAACC
>CBVK0100526443.1:0-14908 GCA_900067695.1 Picea abies
AAAAAAAAAAAAAAAAACCACAAACTACTAATCCATTTGCAAAACAAGATCTAAAAAAAACATGACGTTAAAGAATTCATTTAGAGAAGGAGGGTATGCCACCACAAGGATCTTCCTAAATCCTTGTCCACAATTTAGAATGGACACTAGGGATGAATCTTCATTTCAAAAGTTAGAAGAGGAACAAAATATCCATGAAGAGGATCCACAAGAAGAAAACCTAGAAGTTTCTTCTAGTTATCTTTGTGAGGAGGTAAATGAGTCATGGATCACATGCAATGAAGATCAAACATTAGAGCCAGAAATTGAAGAATTTCTATCATGTATATCACAAGCTCCCTTGTGCATTCAAGATTTTGAACAAGCACCACAAGAAGAGCTTTGTATTATGACAATTAAGGAGAGCTAGAAAAACAAAGATCATTTCAAAATTTGGTTTCAACTAGTCATTAGGCCACAAAACCACTCCATTTGTCAACACCCACCCCCAATGCTTAGATTATTTTTCACTCGTAGACTCACAGACGTATAGTTATGTACCACCCTTTCATAAGTTCATCTGAAAAGTCTACACACTTAGATTATTTTGTGATCTTGTCAGGTTCACGGTTTGGCGGACTCACGGAATCACAAACTCATTCATCTCACCTTCCCATATCCATGTGAACCTGCCATGCTCCTAGGTCCACTACATTCCCATTACACACGTTTACCTACCCAACGCTATCACTTGGATTGACACATGGCACTCATACGATGTCACCCTTTGTTTCCCCAAAGACCTTAACACCATGCCACGTGGCTCCGTGGGCCACTCTCCTCATGGACCCTCCACATGGACCGACATGAATACATGCCATCAATATTTTCTGGCACGACCTTTCAGATTAGGAAAAATTTCCTACACTTATTGAGTGAGTGACGTCACCCTTGAAAGTATGATGTCACCTACCTTTTGACCTCATCGAACGAGTCCATTGAAATAGACACACATGATCTCTTTTGGTTGTGCTCCGATGGATGGATGATATTACTTGTCGCCATCCTAATATATCCTACATTGGAGAAGGTTTCTGAGAGTCTTTCATCAAAGTACCATATCCAATTCTACTCTCACGTCCTTAATATGATCAATGGCTTAGATCATTAGAGACACATTCCTAGAATCTAACAGTCGTCAAAACTCCAACAATCAACAATCATGATTGACTCACTTAAATTAGTACGAATATAGTCTTTAATTCTCTAATTTTTTCTTTGAGGCTTTCCTAAGACTCTTAAGACCATCTAGAGGTTGTAAAACTCATGCCAAACTATTAATATTTTCT
This sequence comes from Picea abies, assembly GCA_900067695.1. Taxonomy (NCBI): domain Eukaryota; kingdom Viridiplantae; phylum Streptophyta; class Pinopsida; order Pinales; family Pinaceae; genus Picea; species Picea abies. Next base: position 1,329 of record CBVK0100526443.1, read on the forward strand.
CAACACAATGTAAGGATGAGAAATTTGCACCCAACACACTGTCTATAGTCGTTCGAGGCCTTTCCATCCCAAAGTACTGATTTTTCACTCACTTAACTTTTCTTGTAAAAAGATGGGTAATTACCCCACTTATCATATGTACAATTATTAATTCTACATAGACAGTGAGATATAAACAGAGTCGTTGCTAAACATTTTCAAGGTATTATAGTTGCAAACTCCACTATTGAACCAATCTCATCGCCAATACACTCAGGATAATGATAATTATGGAACCCATGACAAAATTACTAGTTTACATCATCTATACAATTTTTATACAACTTTTGTAGGGAAAAATTACTTCAATGGTATTACAATTAAAAATTAATTATGACCACAATTCATAGTATTTTGAACACTATTACTCAACATAGGATTCCATATATTCTCAATCAACAATAATTAAACAAGCACATAATGATCACTTATCTGGAACAATTGAACCACCGACTGCATGCAGACCTATAACTTTTCTCCCAACCTTAGAAATTGTTCACCACAAACTGAGAACATGTCACCCTTGAGATGGGCTTGAACTCTACTAGGGAAAGGAGAATATATCCCTAGAGGTCTCTCAATAGAGGCAATATCTCAATAGAGGTGTCAAGTTCCACATAATGTACTTTCCCCACATGCTTGTCCTACCCAGGAAGTCTACCCCCTATGTTTTCCCACTTCCCTTCCAAGTTTCAACAACAATCCAGACATGAATAATCTGTGATAACCACTTGGCATCTCTAGGAAACCAATTCCCTGCAATTCTCTCATCTGGAAATAATGCATGTGAGCATGGCAATCTGCCTCTTCCTCTTGGCAATTCTCTCACCTAGACAGAATGCACATGGGCCTGACAACCCTCTTCTTCACTTTAACCCCCAACAATTCCCTTTTAGCGCTCTTTAACCAAATGGTAAATCTTGTCGCAACACATTCCACCACTGCCCTTGGTACCCAACATGGTGCCTTCTTTTGCCATTTTTCAGCTAAGTTATTATCGATCTCATTGTATTTTCATGTCAATAGAATGACACTTGTCACTCCATGGAACTCTATTAACCCACTTGTTAATTTGTTCCCCCCTTCTTTGAACTTAAGATAACACCATATACATGTGTCCATAAATTAGACTTTTAAGAAAATGGTATTAAAATATTCTCTTTTTCTTAAGCCTCCTTATGTTTAGCCCTTTTTTCTTAAGAATCTTAGTCTCCTTTTCTACTCTAGTGGAGTTTATCCCCATTACTCTTCTTGTCAGGATGGTCTGTATGCATTCATTCTTTCTTTCATTAATTTCAAGTAAAAATACACAATACAAAACAAGCTCATTGGCCAAAAAAGGTTCTTGGCTCACCAACATATACACATACTTGTAATTAGATTTCAACTAGGTTTCGGATTAGGGGTATTACATTCCTGCTGTAATTTTTCATGTTGTAGGAATTATTTTACCTAAAGATATTGCTCATATAAGTTAACAACCATTGTCAACAATTCTATTTTTCAAATCTAATTTATACATGATAATTGTTGTAACATGCATGGCATATATTCTTCTGCTCATTGCATTGGTAATGTTGTTCTCTTTTCCTTTAATATGCCTGATATCGTAATGAAATTCACAAATAAATTTCAACCATCTTGTTTTCCTAGCATTTAATATTTGTTGTTCAAATAAATATTTCAGACCGTTATAATTCATTCTTAACTCAATTTTTCTTCCCATCAAATAATGTATCCACATATTTAATTCATGCAATATGGTAGCAAGTTATAATCATGTCTAACATATGTTTTCTCATTCTCCTTAAAAGTTTTTTTGGATCCATAACAAATTACATCCCATTCGAGGTGAGAATTCCACCAATTCGCTCTTTACGGAAAAATGTTCATACCACAAACTCTTCATTTAGATAAACAATTTATAGAATTGGTTCACTAGTTAGTAGTTTCTTTAACAACTAGAAACTTTTCGCATACTTTGGTGTCCATTCAAAGTTAATTCCTTTCTTATGTAAAGATGTTATTAGATGTGCAATCTTGGAAAATACTTCTATAAAACTTCTAAAATACAACAGGTCCCATGAATGATCTCACATCTTAAATATTTTGGGTATAAATCATCCCATTATTGCTTTATCCTTCTTTAGATCCTTTGATATCCCTTCCTCTAATATATAATATGCCCCAGATAATGAATTTGATTTTGGTAGAAGGAACATTTTCTCAATTTGGCACAATGTTGTTCTCTTCGCACTTGTAATACTAACCTCAAGATCTCTTCATGTTCTCCCACTAAGTTTGAGTAAACAACAATATCATAAGAAATGCAATGAAAAATTTATCCAAATACTATCTAAAAATTACTTTCATCAAACACATAAAAGTAGCCAGTTCAATAATTAAACCAAATGGCACTAGTACAAATTCATAATGTCCATATCTATTTATAAAAGTTGTTTTGTTGATATTTTTATCCTTTATTCTTATGGAATGGTCACAAGACCACAAGTCTATCTTTTAAAAAAATGTTGTTTCTTTGAGATAACGAAATAAGTCATCAATTCTAGATAGAGGGTATTTATTCCTCACAGTGACTTTGTTCAACTACTTGAAATCATACATAATCTTAAAGTTACATATTTTTTTAGTTAAAAAGAGTATCGTTCCTCCACAAGGAGAGAAAATTAGGCATGTATACCCCTCCTTTAACAATTTTTCTAATTATGTTTGTATCTCTTTTAATTTCCGTGTATTCATTCTACATGGATTCTTAGCGATTGGGGAAACTCTAGGTACCAAATCAATAGAAACATCAATGTCTCTTTTTTGTGGCAGTTTAGGTACTACTTCGAACACATCTACAAATTATTGGAATACATCAAAGTCCATAAAACTTAAGCGTTTGTCATTTGTTGGCCCTTGTACATGGGATACATATAGTTAACACCCTTTTCTAAAGGATTTCTTCAATCACAATGTTGTAACTTGCCTTATAGAAATAGTCCTTGGTATATCTTTTACTATCCTATGATTTGCATCTAACAAATCCATTTCAATGGGAAAATCATAAGAGCCAAGTGGTGATATATTTAGATCTACAAAAGTATTGATTCCCTTTATATCCAATGGACAACCCTTTACTATCTCAATAATTTTCTTTTTTTCTCTAGTACCCAACTGAACCAACCATGATTTAAGGTGTTTACTTCTATTCAAATGAAATATTCAAACAAATTAGAAGTAATACAACTATTATTTGATAATGGATCAATTAATATTGGAACAGATTGTTTGGAAATCTTAATCATCTAGGGCTACATAAATTTGCAGAGTGATGCGGGAGAATCATGCCCCACCAAATCCAAATTGATTTTCAAACCTTCCATAAGGTGAGTGTTTGTGCGAGAGGATTCAATTCTCCTCGAAATTCATGTAAACACCAATATAGTTTAACAATTATGAGCATGGACCTATTATTTTAGAGAATTTGGTTATAGAGGATCGCGTATCTCTAATGATCCACGATAGTATTCAATCTTCTGTATTTGTAATTATTCATGTGTGTAAAAAAAGGATGCCAGTCAAATGTAATCAGGTCGAGGCCAGACAGGCCCAGTGAGGCCTTTGTATGTAATTTGGGTTCGATTTTAATGAGATGTGTGGATTTATGAGTTTATGTCTTGACTGCATTTTTTTACTTGTAGAGTCTGCGAGTGAATGCATGCGAGAGAGGCATGAACATATGTTGCAGGTCTGAACCCACTAGAAGGAGCGGAGAGAATATCGATTGTCGATCACTAAAGGGATCGATGATGATCGATTGGTAATCAATATCCTAGTTTGAAGAGATATGATTGTGCATTTCTATGAGAATCGACGGTTCTTACATATGTATCGAGACTTCATAAGTTTTTGATTTATTTGTATGTTGGATAACAATAAAGGACCCGACTCGATAGTCATTTAACACTTTACTCCTAGAAAAGGTTTTGTGGAGCCATCGTCGAAATACCAAAAGTGATTCATGATGGGTTAGAGCTAAATGAATCCTCGAGGATGTTGGGAATGGTCATGGTTCAAGCTGGGACGAAAATAGGACAACATCGAGAACTGGAAGAAGAACAAGGTCAATATCTCTTGTGAAGAAAACGAGACCTGCGAGAGAAAGTGAAGTTCCTATGAAGTTCACGGAAAAACAAAATCAATGCGAAGATAAGATAAAGAGACTTTGAGATGTGGAATCCATGGTGCATAGAAGGAATGATTGGAGTTTATTGCTGCCAACAAATATATTAAGTTGTGTGTGGGCCCATAACCCAAAAGTATGAGGATTGAACTTTGGAAAATTCAATTCGAAGTACCCCAAGAATTGGTCTTCATCAAGTGGCATCAAAGCAGGGAGGTCTCTGCTGAAAGTGGGTAGGTATAGAAGCATAGAGGATCAGAGGATGCTCAGAGAGGTTCCAAAAGAGAACCTGTAATACCAAAAGGCCAAGCTCAGGAGGAATTTTGATGAGGTATTGGGTAGGAGGTGCAGAGGCTTGCTACCATGCTAGTGAGGCTTGGTCGGAGCTCACTATTGAGCATGAGGAGAAGCTCAGTGTATGGTAAAATATGCATGAGAAAAAAGGAAGACCATAGTGAAGATGGTGCAACAATAAAGGCACATCATCAGGAGATTGAGAATTCTTTTTACCCTCGGAGTCTAATGCAGGACCATTGTACCTCCCCAAATCCAAATTGATTTTCCAACCTTCCATAAGGAGAATGTAAACACCAATAGGGTTTGATAATTATGAGCATGGAGCTGCTATTTTAGAGCAATTAGTTAGAGAGAATCATGGATCTCTAATGATGCACGATAGTATTCATTCTTGTATATTTTTTATTATTCATGTGTGTAAATAAAGGCGGCCAGTCAAAAGTAATCAGGTCGAGGACGACCAGGCCCAACGAGGCCTTTGTATGTAATCTGAGTCTGATTTTAATGAGATGTGTGGATTTGTGAATTTTTTTGTTGATTGTGTGTTTTAACTTGTACATTCTGCGAGTGAATGCGTGTGAGAGAGGCATGGATATATGTTGCAGGTATGAACCCGCGAGAAGGAGCGGAGAGAAGATCGCGATCACTGAATGGATTAAAGACGATCTATTGGAAATCAATATCTTAGTGTGAAGAGATCTAACTATCCATTTCCATAAGAATCGACGATTGTTACATATGGACCATGACTTCACAAGTTCTTGAATTATGTGTATATTGGATACCGATAAAGGACCCGACCCAGTTGTCCTTCAACACATGGCTCCTAGCCAAGGTTTTATGGAGCCAACGTCAAAATAACAAAGGTGATTCATGAAGGGTTAGAGATAAACGAGTCCCTGAGGATATTGGGAATGTTCATGGTTCAAGTTGTGACATCACCATGACTACATCGAGAACTGGAAGAAGAACGAGGTCGAGATCTCTTGTGAAGAAAACAAGACCTGCGAGAGAAAGTGAAGTTCCTATGAAATTCATGGAAAAACAAAATCAATGCGAAGATAAGCTAAAGAAACTACGAGATGTGGAATCCAGGGTGCATAGAAGGAATGATTGGAGTTTATTTTTTCCAACATCTATATTAAGTTGTTTGTGGGCCCATAACCCACAAGGATCGAACTCTGGAAAATTCATTTGAAGGACCCTAAGAATTGGTCTTCATCACATAGGTTTCCTTGCCACATCAAAAATTGTAGTAGCTTCTTGAATTTTGTGCAGAATCCTCATCCTATATCCACATTATGACAAATCTTTATACATATGTTTTCCTTCACATCCCAAAAATTAATTGGTTATCTTTCCCTTTTCTCGAAAACTCAGACATATTTAATCCACTTTGAGCTGGTTGATTCTACTGATGAGTATTAGAAATACTCATAAAGAAGGAAGGTTTGAAACCTTTCTTCTTTATTTATTTCTTTTCCTTCTAAGATTTCTAAAAGTATGTTACACTTTTTTTTCCATCATACTAGTATTTTTCATCATACAAGTATTTCTCCTTATGGATAATTTCTTCAAGAGTCTTAAGTTCATAAAATTGAATTATATCCCTCTAGAATGAAGGTAAGCCACTTAGGAAACATTATTCCTTTACATTTTCATATCAAATATATGCAACATACCTTAATAGCTCTAAGACATGTTTCTCATAATATTCCATAGTGGTATTCCTTGATTTTAGTTCAAAGAATGCTTGCATTTTATTGACATAATAACAATATTTTTCTTGAGAATGATTCTTGAACTCATTCCAGAAAATCTTTCTTTCACAAATTCTTTTTAATATCTTTATATGGTCCCACCAAATTGTAGAGTTTCTTTGTAGATTATATATATCAATTATATCTTCTAAATTAATTAAGTAGTTGTGCAATTGGAAATAATTCCTCATCCCCAACATCCAAGCTTCAACATTCTCCCCCATTGTATTCTCAAAATCAAGGGTAGGTGGCTTTATTTTCTAAACCTCTCATTGAAAGATGTCTTCTTGATGATTTTTTATTTAGTGTCTAACTAAAAACACCTATTAGATACTCATTAGCTCTTTAAAAGTACAAAACTCCTTGAGTAAGTGAGGTTGACTATAAAAATACTTCTAACTTCCACTAATTCTTCTTAAATGTCTAAATTTTCTATGAGATTCTCTATTTGATTGAACTCCACCTTCTTTTATCTGCTTTGAACTTGATCCATTCTATATATAACTCTACAACTTCTTCAAAATTTTCACTAATTGAGTGTTTAGTTCATTATGCCTCTCTTGAGATGGTATCGTCCTCCCATTATGAACTCTATAACTCTCAACTTCCATCTTTAATATTCTCATAGTTTCTACTAGTTATAATGGATCAATCATCCGTTGACCACTTATTCATGGTTCTAAGGATCTTGTCTAGCTTCCATATTCCTTCTTCAATTATTATTTTTGTTCTACCCTATAATAGTCTTTAATATAGGGTTACATATGTAAAGTGTTAATAAAATTAATTATATATATATGATGAAATATATCTAATAAATATGAGATGAGTCAAAGTTACTTTTTTAACCTAAATCTTGAAGTTTATTCACATATAAAATAGTTTTCCAATAATTTTAATCTCGCTCCATTTTCATTTTAGAGATAAAAGCTATAGCTCTCTAAAATCACTATTTTTACTCAATTTTTTCCTTTTTTTTTATTGGTGCAATCAGGGTTAAAAACCAATTTTTTTTTATCAATTTCTCCATTTTTTTCATTGGTGCAATCAGGGTTAGAGACCAATTTTTTCAACTTGTAGAAGAAATTTTTGAGAATATAGGAATTTTTTTATATTGAGAATATATAGTAATTTTGATTATGAGGACTTATTAACCATAATCTTAGTTATATGATATTGTAATCACTCTTTGTATCCATCTGGAATTGTCAACTTTTTACATTTTATGTTTTCTCGAGAAAAATTTGCTAAATACCGATATCTTTCAAACAATGCAAAACAAGAAAACATTCACTCTGACAAAGATGTCCATTTTATTAAGGAGATAAAATGTTGAGTAACAGAATTTCTCGAGTTTTGATACCTTGGGGAAATTTCCATCCACTTACAGTTTCTAATACTACTAAAAAGTCTTCTGAATTAGTGATTTTTTGCCTACTTTTTCAATTCTACTAGGGTAAAATCGTGAATGTGGGGAACACATTCGTGAGAATTGGGTCAAGAAAAATTGCAAATGGTAAATTTTTGCCTAAATTCTTTAATGTTTTCAATCAAAAAAATACACAAACATTCGACCGAAATATTTTTTTTTAAATCTAACAACTCCATGAAAATTCATGGCACCGGATATGTGTCCCGAAATTGTTTTGTCCAATGACACAGTTTTCAGCCGAAATATGTTTGAGGCGGAAAAGTAGTTCAATCGAACTACTTTTTTTTCCGAAAACTCATTTCAGCCGAAATTTACCAACAACACTCGAGTAGCGCCAGGAGCACCCGAGCGACACGAGCAAATCCGTGGGTTTACTATGCCTGCCAGGTCAATTATAAGTTATTTTGTTTTGCAAAAAAATACATTTTTTAATGATAAAAAATAGAAAGGCCAGAGTTAGAGAGAGTCTCAGGCTCGGCGGTTTTAGTTTAGAGTGAACATCCATTCGAGTTACAAAGCCAATTACAATAGTCATTTAGTTGGAAATTCATAGGTTCCAGCTTCAACCTACATACCCGATGTGAATTAGATGTGTGGACTTCTCCAACTCCAAATCGTCCCAATGTAGCACTAATATAATTTGGTTATTTCTTCACAAAATCATAGGAGATCTCTCTTGACAATCACCGTTTGAATATCTTAAACTTTGATATTAACGAATCGACTTTCTCAACAAGTTGTTAAATGCACGAGTTTAAATGCATATGTGGGTTTTCCCAACTGAACTGCAAGTCCTTTAGAATTGTTAATTTGCTCAAATGAATTCATGCAATGTGTGGAGTAGCTTTGTTCTAACTTTTAATTCTTTTGTTAACCCTTTCATATTTAACTCCATTCAGGTGTACTTGGGATATACAACTAAATTTTAAGTACCTAAATAAGCCTTAAAACTTTAAATTATTATTATAGGAAATTTCACTTTTATTTTTCCACGGTAATTAACAAGTTCTAATAGATACAATTCGATAAGTTATTGTAATTTTGTAACTACCCTCTAATCTAACATGAAGGAAACTGTAAGAATATATATATATATATATGAGATCAATCAAGGGTAACTCGCAAGTACGTTTTTTTTTTTTTTAAAATATTTATAAACATGTAAATAAAGATATACTTCCTCTACGAAAAAATACAATTTCATTCGTCAAGAATTACTTGAGGGTTAACATTGATTCTAAAGATTCTTTCTGTTTAATATTAATAAAACTTCGTAATATACAATCATTAATATCTATGAACTAAAGATATTAATTGTTAAGGTTAAAGTTTTATGTGCAAGGAAGTAAAACAACGCTAATTTATCTTCATTGCAATTTGTGACACTAAGACAAAAATTAACACAATGTATAATAACCATCACAAAATCACGTCAATCTGAGCATGAGGATCTTGTAACATTCAGAACTGGATCTCATCCAAAAGAGATTTGAAATTTAAACCAATAATAATAAATATCACTATCAAGGGTGCGCTACAGAATTATCATGAACCAACTCTCATCATATAGATGCACAAGAATTGGTATTTCAAATTGGTATTTCAAATGTTGGGTGATGTAGAAATTAGCACAGCTACTCAAAACCATGGCTGATAAACGTAGAAAGGTGATGCCAAAGCTTGCTCCCGCAGGTTAATGGCCTTCCCCACCACACTGTTAATGGCCTTCCCCCACCATATTGTTCTGGTCTTCCACCTTTCGCCATCTAATATGAAATGCGTGGACAGCCGGAAAATGAAACGTGCCTACATCCAGAAAATGAAATGTAGAAGAAAGCCAAAAAATGAAACGCTCGGACAGTGGAAGAAAGCCAACGAATCTAAACATGGTAATCCCAAAGATTAATCATTTAAACGTGGCAATCATATACTGCTATAGTAATTTATTAATATGATTAGGTAAATGTTAAAAAGTAAACAGTTAATGGATGCATTAAAAAATACAAGAAAGTTATGAAGAGTAAATCACATTCATTGATTTGGAAGGACGACTAAGAATATGCCAGCATCTTCAATTTTTAGCCATCGGATTGTAATTTTAAATTAAAAGGTAACTAGCACAGCAGCAAAATAGCTGCTGGTGAACGCCGAAAGGCTGAGAAGATGAAATGAGTATTTAAAAGAATATATTAAATTTTATTATCTATTAACAAATAAACTGTTGGGCTTCATTTATCTGGTGTTAATATTTTAATTTATGTTAATCACTTAAGTGGCAATCAGTTAGCTATCAAAGTAATTTTTAAATATGATTAGGTAAATGTAAAAAAGTAAACACATAAACTGATATCTTTATAATAGCTAGGAAGTTAATGATTGAAATCACAGCCATTTATTTTGTGTGACTACTAAGAATATTCCAGCCATATTTAATCTTGTCCATAGAAAACTTATTAAGCAGTAAACCCCTATTAAATCTGTCCTTTATCAATAGGTGTACACCTTCTGGCGTAATAAATTGTGCCCATTGTCAATAGATGTACGCCTTTTGACTTAATTAATTTTAGACAACACGTCATTACTGAACTTTCAAGGGCGTTTCAATTTTTTGATATCTACCGGTGTAAGTATCGTGATCTCATAGACCACTACCACTGTCAAGATTTCCCTACGGAGTGAGTGCTAAAATTCTGGTAAGGAAATTGTCAACATGAGCAGAACCCAAAGATAAACTCGTATGTAGAAGCAGAGTAGATATCAAATTGGCCATCTGTGGACTAAACCTGAGCCAAAAAAGGAATGGATCCTTCACAACAATCTTCTCCTGCCCAGGGAAAGTATAACAAGGAAAGTGTAACAAATGTGTGGATTGTACTGATTAAATCCCATTGCAATCTTCAATCCTCCTACCCCACACATGAAACAATTTCGCATATTTCCCGACAAGCCATATAACATGCTACTGTCTAAATTCATTTTTGCTATACTTGGGATAGCTAGCATGGAGTACGTTAATCACACAATATGATCCAGTTTGTCTTGCAATGGAGAATCTCTTTCAAGACATCACCCCTACACTAAAAATTATATGAATGGGTGAACGAATATACTCTTAAGTTCACCATTGACATTTGTAAAGTATGCCAGGATACTGGGTCGACTTGGAACAAAATCGTAAATAGATGAATTGCGATGGCAGAAAAATCATAAGCCATGGTGAGAGCGTGTGCGCCTCATAAGAACGAAGTTACGTTTAAACCCAAGTAATGCAAGCTCAGGACCACACAAAAATACAAATGTGTAAGTGGTATGATGCGATTGGAATTGAATTACCACAAAGTGCTCAACACTAGCCACCAATGACAACCCACATTCATCCTTGATTTTCAAAATTCCAAAAAAAACCAATCCCACCCCATACTAAATAACTATCAATATGATCGGACGGCCAAGGGTTAGAATTTTGTGAGAGAACAAGATTAACCCAATTTATGAGCAAGTTTTCATACAATAACCGATCCTTCGACCAAGGACAAAAAGTGCTCAAAAAAATTGGAAGGACAGTACCATCCTTCCATAAGATCCGTCCTCTTTGACTAAAATAACATCGATAGCGGTAGATCTGTGAACATCTGGTACAAGTTAAAATAGAGCATCTTCCCCTCAATCATAACCGCAAAAACTAAGAATCTTCACAGCCATTTCTTCGAATAAATCACCGCCAAACCCTAAACCCTCATATTCTTGAAACATTATATTCCCTATCATTATTAACAAAACAAGCTACAAGGGAGTACACAAAAACCTGGGAAGCTTAAACCCTAGAGCAAGCTTAAGTTCAGATGAAGTTACTTCGGCACTATAAAACCAGTAAATATTCTAATACAGATTGTTCTACAATTATGAAGATAATTATTCCGATCTTGACATAATATGTGTACATTGTATTTGTTTAACATGTCTAATACGTTCTTAAGGATTTTAGGAGCTCAGGCACAACAACTTGCATCCAAGTGCGACCTACGCCTCCACTTCAGTGCATGTGTCCGACACATATAAATATAGACATATAAACCCGCGTTTCTGCACCACTTGATACGCACAACACATAGATTACATAGATTTCTTCAAGAATTCTTGGAGCTCACCCGTTGCGGCCATTTCATAATCGAGTAACATAGAGAAAGAGGGAAATCATATGGTTTACTCTAATATAATATAATACTTGCAGAAACTGCATACTGCTTAATCCACAACAAGGGATTCATTTTATTCGTCTACCTACTTTCATCATATTATATTTAAGTACACATAAAATATGAGAAATAAACACAAGGTGAGGCTATACTCACTTCTCTATTATTGAATGAAGACCTATTACATCATAATATAGGAAAAGACTCTACTGATAGTGAATTAGAGTTCAACTATGAACTGACTCTTAAGACACACTCTCAGAACTGAAGCTTGCTCCATTATTTCCAAGTCTCCCCCTTAATGGAGAATGGATTGACTCCTACACCTCACATCTCCCTAAACAACTCAAACTTAATCTTTCCAAAAGGCTTAGTGAAAATATCAACAGCCTTTTCACTAGTATTACAATACATAAGAGTTATTTCATTTGAGTGCAACTTTTCTCTAACAAAATGAAACTGAGCTTCAACATGCTTTGTCCTTGCATGAAAAATTGGATTCTTCGCCATATTGATTGAACTTTGATTATCACATTTGATCATCGTAGGTTCCTTTCATTCTTCTCCAACATCTTGAAGAAGTCTTCTTAACCAAACAGCTTCACAAGTTGATGCACACAAGGCTTTATATTCTTCTTTAGTAGAAGACAAAGATACAGTAGGTTGCTTTTTACTGCTCCATGAAACAACCGTGGATCCAATGCCAAACACATATCCAGTGGTTGATCTTCGATCATCTGGATTTCCAGTCCAATCAGAATCTGAGTAACATGTCAACTCAACATAGATGCATCAGTATATTTAATACCATAATCAAGTGTACCTTTTAGATACCTGAGTATTACCTTTGTTGCATTCCAATGGCTTTCATGAGGTTTCGCCATAAACTGACTTAACACACTCACATAATATGCAATATCAGGTCTGGTTTTGGTGAGATAATTCAGACTACCCACCATCTGTCTATATACACAGTGCCATTCACCTCCTTCGAACCATCATCACAAGAAAGTTTCACATTCTGTTGCATGGGAACAATAGAAGACTTACACTGATCCATTTTAAATCTCTTAAGTATTTCTCTGATATACTTACTCTGACAAACAAAAGTTTGGCCTGCATTTCTCCAAACTTCAAGACCTAGGCAATAATGTAACTCACCAAGATCTTTCATTCAAATACCTATGACAACTGCTCCTTGATTTCATCAATTAATTTCTCTGCATTTCATGTAATTATCAGATCATCAACATATAAGGAAATCAATACTATATACCCCTCCTCATCAAATTTGGTATGCAGATTTGGATCACTTTTGCTCCTCATAAAACCCTGTTGAAGAAAGAAAGAATCTTTCTTCTCATAGCATGACCTAGGTGCCTCTTTTAGTCCATACGATACTTTCTTTAACTTACACACTAAGTGTTCTTGCCCTTTTTCCACAAACCCGGTTGAGTAAGATAAACATCTTCCTTTAACTCACCATTCAAAAATGCAAGTTTAACATCTAATTGGTGTAGCTTCCAATGATACTTTGTAGCTAAAGCAATTAACATTTTGATAGTATTCAATTTAGCTACTGGTGCAAATGTTTCATCATAATCAATACCTTTTGTTTGTGAATACCCCTTTGCCACCAGTCTAGCCTTATACTTATCTATACTACC
>CBVK0100526445.1:0-13832 GCA_900067695.1 Picea abies
TTCTTCTAAGAATAGTCTTTAGATAGGAATTAGAATCTTACCCGCACATACAGTGTAGCAGCTCTAAGTTCACTTACCCTGGTTTGACAATTCAGTGTTTTCAGGTCATTAAAATCTTTAATATAGTAGCCTGACAGGACCCAAAGGTAGGTACATCATATCACTATATACTTCTATCAATATTTTATTGTATGAAAAAGGTTTGATGATCATGGAATTAGACAATTAAACTTCCCTGCACACATGGGGGAAGGGGGGAAGCACTGACATGAATCTGAGATATGGACAAGGATATGGAGAAGGGGAAGTAGAAGGAATCCATGGACCTAATCATGATGGAAGAGGACAAGAAAAATCATATAATGAAAAATATTGAAAGACGTGTCACAGTAGACCTTACTGATATAATATGAATAACAAAAAGAGGGCCATAGCCGACAAAGAGGGTTTGGAGAGTGATGAATAAGAGGTAGAGGATATTAGGGATGTGGAGTAGATTGAGGAAATCCTATGAAGAAAATATGAAAGGAAAACAAGAGGTCTAGGGTCATGAACAAAAGGAAAAACTCCAGTCTATATCACAATTAGTGTGGAACCTATAAGCCCATGTGCGACTAATACACCTGAAGGAACATAAGATTTTAGACAACCAATTTTTAGTAGAAGAGGGGAAGTAGGTTAGGGGTCCAATGGATGACAAACAAATGGGGGTACAAGTTCAAGAAGTAATCGTTAACTATATACACCACACAGGGGCAGTAGTTCAACATGTTTCAAAATGGAAGGAGTAGATTCCACTATCATATTATTAGAGTTTCGTGGTTAGGCATCAGATGACCCTAAGAAACATTTATTCATATGTGAAAATATTTGGGAAGCAAAGAAGGTTACATACGAGGATACAAAGGTTGTGCAATTTGATATAACATTCAAAGACCGCACAATGGACTGGTACATGAGCCTTGATGTAAATAGTCCACAAGGAGCACCAAAGATTGTCGCAGAGGTGAAAAAGTTGTTGGTCAATGAATTTTAGAAGCCAAGCTCACAAGATCAGTACGTGAATGAAATGATTTAAATAAAGCAGAAACTAGGTGAGTTTGTCTGGGAGATTGATCAAAGGTTCAAATGTCTAAAAGGGAAGTTGAAGTACTTTATTACTAACATGCAACATAGGCAGTTATTTGTGAAATCATTGTTACCATACTTGAAGTATCTGTTAAGACAAAAAAAATTTCAAACTCAAGCAGAGGCTCTGCAAGGAGTCCTACAGTTGGAAGAAAACCAGTATCAATAGATAGATCCAACAATATAATAACTAAAAGAGGATCTAAAAAATATTACATTTTAGTTGAACTAAAACAAAGGGAAAGATAAGAGAGAATTTGTTTGGTGTACATTATGCAGGACATAAGAACACCATAAGAATGAATATCCAACCTTTGTGCAATATCCAACCTATCTACGTGCATTATTACAACATGGTTGTTCTTCCTACTTTGAGTTGATCATAGCCTCAAATAAGTAGATATGAAACTAAAAGTTTATCATGAATGCATTCAATCATTCTTTCTTTACAGGTAACCAAGGTGACAACATTCATGGCCATCCAATTCCTCTTTTGTATGTAACATCCCTCTCTTGCACGCACTGAGAAAACTTATTCTTTGAGGACACTTGCTCACAAGTGATCCAGATTATTATACTTTTTGGCATGTGATTATGATTATGAGGCGTTATGAATTGATGACATATTATTTTGATTCATTGACATAAACAGGTGCTATTGACTCGGTTTTACTGAGTGTGTAGGATTTTGGACCTCGAGGATGCAGAGGCATCGAAGGAACCCCTTGGACTCAGGATCGAGTCGGGGAGTGAACTATTGGGGTTTCATTGTTTTATATGTGATATTAGTGCATCTGATTAGATGATATGATTATGGATATATTTTTGACATGATTCGTTGATGATGCAGACTAACGATAGCATGCCGACCAAACTCACATGTGGAGTAGAGGGGTCATGCATGACTACCAGAGATGTTGAGGGAGAGGTGTGGAAAACAACCCTGCCATGGCCTACTAGCACTCCCACCGTGGCTCAAACTGTAGGTTAACGATTACCTAGTTCAAGAGGACCCACGATACTGTGAAGGCAGACTGCAACAGTTTCTCATGATGATTCTAAGGGGCATGCAATAAGGCAGGGGCCTTAGCAATAAGGCAGGGGCCTTATTCCTTAGAGGCCCTTAGTCTCCCACAAGATCACCTGGTGGAGTATTGACTCCAAGGGTTTTTGATGTCTACCAAGTCAGTCAAGAGGCGAGTGACACCCTTGGAGCACGTGGTGCTTCCTGAAGGGCATGTTGTGCAAGAAAAATGGAAAGAGGCGAGTGGCACCCTTGGAGCACGTAGTGTGTCATGAAGGGCGCGTCGCACGGGAGAAACATAAAGAGGTGAGTCGCACCCTTGGAACACCTAGTGCATCCTGAAGGGTATGTTACATTGTTAATTAATAAATGAATAAACCTAGATGGCCTTAGGACGAATAATGTGATAAGAAAAATTTAAAACAATTTCCCTAATAAATGTCACTCAACCTCGAAAATTAAAATTTGGGTCTAGGGGAAACTTGCGGTAAAATAAAAATATGTTTGTAAATATAAAAATAAAAATAAATAAATAAAAATGATAATCATCATTAATCATGTGTCCAGAAGGGGGTGAGTAATTCTTTTAATTTATAAAAATATTTTCGGGGATAAAATTTTAAAAAGGGGGAAATAATTGTTTTGTCACTTATACTAATTAAAATTTATTAATTAAAAAGGGAAAAGGGGAAAAAGTTAATTTTCTACAGCTGCCAAATTGAGTTTTAAATAAAAAGGGAAAGAGGGAAATCTAAAATAATTAGGAAACTAGGAAAAAGAGGGAAATATAAAAAGAAAGGGGAAACACAAGGAAAAATAAGAAAGTCTAACTTAGTAAGGTATCTAGCATTTAATAACTTTCTAAATTAAACTCAACTAGTAAATTAATAAGGGGGGAAGTCATTAAAACTTGTAAGGGAATATGGGGACACCTAGGAGCGATTCTAGGAATGATTTTAGGTGGGTTAGGGAAATAGGGGTAATTAATTAATTAATGAAATTAATTTATGGAGGAATGAAGGGGATGGGTGACACTTGTACAAGGAGGATTTTGATGGATTAAATTATTAAACTTTAAATTAAATGGGATTTTGGGAAAGTAAAGGACTTCGAAACTCTATATAATGGAGGGAGGAGAAGGATGATGGATCTCTTCTGTTATGTGTAACGTTACACTATAGAAATTTATACTTGACTGACTTAGCTTGTGGGAGTTGGGATACCCCACTCGGTGAGGAGTGGTAGCTCGGCCTTGCGAGGCGATCTAGGAGTTAGTTGATTTTTTGGTTAGTGTGTGTGGCCCCTTTGTAGCTCGGGGTCTAAGGAGGAGGAAGAGTACCCCTAGCGTTGGCTGGGAGGTACTGGTGAAGTCTCATTGGTCGGAAAGAGGGAGCTGCATGGAGCACACAGGACATCAACTCAGAGAGGGTGACTTGGGCTACGGTATGCTTCCTTTATTTCGGCATGGTAGATTGTTAGTATGATTTATTCTTTTAGTTTTGTATCTTTAATTGGGTAAAGAAAATGATTGTCTTAGCATTCTAGTTGATGAATGATATTTCTCCCATAGCTTTAAGCTCGACGTTGATTGATTATGATGGCCTTCAATCCTTGCATGTCTTGACCATCCTATTGTTTATTGATTTGTGATGATTGCAATTTATTTTTTCCTTCGAACCTCATCAATCCATGCCTGAACAGTCATCCATGAGACGAATATACGGTCGTCACTTCGGTGTTAATAGACCTATGGATCCAAACACCCTGCTTTTTTGTGTGTAGATGATGAGTGAAAGATGTTCCTACCGGTTGTCTAACCATGTTGATTTTTCTTGGTCGGGTGATTGTATTGCTCCCTCTTGTGATTTATAAGACCTCCATGTTATTGGCATGATCTTTGTGTTTTTCTAATAAATCGAATTCTGTGTTTTCTTGGAATGGCCATCTCTGCAATTGTTGGGACGGTTTTCTCTTCATTTCCAACCCACTTAAACCCTGGTGTGTTTCTCATTTTATTCAATGATTTGTTGTGTGTTCAATCCCTTCTTAGAGATTGTTGTACAATTACTCCTCTACTTACTTGTTAGATAAGGGCGATGTGTAACTTGTGATTGGATGATTTAGCTAATCTAGTGTTGAATGTTTGTTTCAATTTTATTCTGAAAATCACTATTAGACTATACCCTTCGAGCACTGGAAGGCCCATGACTGAAAAACAAAACATTCATCTGCTTTTGTGTCTTGGTCTGCAATTATTTTTTTCTCCCAGCGATACTACCTGGAGGACGAATGCATTCCTGCATTGATTTTTGTTTTGGTTGCCTGGGATTTGGACTTTAAAACGTGATGCAGGAGCATAGATTAAATTTTGAAGCTTATCATTGTTGCAAGTCAAGTCAATTCTTACTCAAGAGAGTGGGTTCTTGTAATTCTGTTTTATTGAATTTGGAAAAGGTTGATTAAATTTGTTAAGGATCTAGAATCCTAACTCTGTAACAACTGCTAGAATTAATAAGGATTATAGCATGAAGAATAGGATCTATATTAAATATATGACTCGATCCAAATTTTTGGGATCTAAGAAAACTAAATTCTGCATGAAGAAACCCTTGTGTCTGATTGTTTACTCTGCTTAATCAAGTGAAGGAATTTGTTTTGAACTGCCCATAATGATATAAATTGCATCTTCAGGAGGCGTTTATGAATTTCGTAAATGATTGTGGATTCTATTGTATTTTCAGTAAAATCACATTTATTTCTTGATTATATAGTTTTAGTTTCATTAAAATCGCATTTAGTTCAATTAGTTTCATAAAAATCGCATTTAGTTCATTTAGTTTTAGTTTCATTAAAATCACATTTAGTTTGATTCTATTGTAGTTTCATTAAAATCGCATTTAGTTCATTAAAATAGCATTTAGTGCTCACAGAGAGAGAGAAGGTCAAGAGAAACATGGAATAGGGAGAAACTTACCAGATATATAAAACCTCTCTAATCTTTATGATGAAGCCTGACTACCGAATTTGTTTGTTGTGAGTTAATAGAAGGGGGAATTCACGTTTAGATCTTAGAAATTTGACAAATTCATGATTTTGGGATGCATTGGATTTCAGTAAGTTCGCTCATGTTTTCTGCATTCACCTTTTGGATTTTTACTGGTATTGTGAAGAATTTAGTTCAACTCTATACAAATCCGTCACTCACAGAAAAGTGTAAACCATGTACAAGTTAGAAAGCCTGTAATCTAGTTCCATGACATTGAGATTTGCCTTTACAATAAGACTATGATTTTGCCTTTTTAGACAACTATTACTAGGTTTGACAGTGCATCCACCTAGCCAAGTTTTGATAGCGATGGAAACAATTTGTTAATGACTGTAAATTTATTGTTCGAGACAAAAATTCAGTAAAGACATGAACATAGATTTATCTTTTACTTTGATCGCAATTGATTCTTGTCAGACCATGCCCGCACCTTATTGTCAGCAATCCATGCCTTTGTTTTCAGTAGAGGGGCATTTAATGAAAGGATAATTCTGTTATGGTCAAACTCGTTTTTACTCAACCACATATTGTGTATTAGACAGTTGGTAAAATCCTACTATTGTTTTTTTGGCTAGATAGTTTTTCGGAAAGTAGTTTGTTAATAACACTTTAATAATAAGCACTATGCATGATAACTAGAATGTCCCTTTTTATTTATATTGGTATTGCTAAGAATAGATTGTGTTAGTAGTAGATTGAATTGTAAATGTTGTCTAATTTGTCATTTAGTCTTGCTAATTTAGAAATATGATTAAGTTAATTCGATTTATAGTTATTGTTTAATTTGGTAAATTCGAATCTCTCTATGTTAGATTTGTATATCATGTTAAGTTAAGTTTGTAAATCACTGGCTATTTGTATTTTAGACTCGGTAATTTAGATCTGTATTAATGCTAATTTTAGATCGTAAGGTATTGACCAATTTAGACTTGATGATTGGTTTGGGTTGTCGATGAAGTCATGTGTTGGCTTGCATCTCGCTTTGTTGTTTTCCTCTTGCTTCTCATCGACCTATTTTTGGGGTGTGGGTGCAGTCTCATATCAATTGCTTTGCCTCCTAGTGTGTTGGATTTTCTTAAATCCCTCATCCCATTAGGATTGTTGCACCAAGGTTATTGGTGTGCCTATAATATGGGGACAACATGATTCCTGATGAGGGGATCATGGCATGCCCTATTGGATAGCGGCAAATGATAACTTGGCCGGAGTCGGTGCCTTCTATGGGAGTGTTGTCGAGCGTTTAAAATTTTGATTTTGGTGCATGGGTTGAACACCTTCAGGCATTGAGTCCACATGCCTTGAGGTTCTAGTCTTGGTTCGTCAAGGCCATTGTGTTGGGATGGGGATGTTTTCTCTTAGCTTGTAGGCATGTCTTGTTTGTGTCAGGCTGGTAGTCATTCCTTCTTGTTGATCTACGCATGTTTCGCCCAATTTCCCTTGTGCCAGTGCATGGAGTTATATTTGCTTGTTTCTTGGACTACATGCTTGCGTTCGTCATCAGTGATGTGGTTAAATTTTTTTTGTCGTCGCCTTCATAACAAAAAAAAAAGTTGCACTTCTTCTTCACTCGTAGTCGTAATGAAGAGGACGTCACACTACTATTATTAAAACTATGTAAAATATTGGAAGGTCCTCCTTCCATACTAGGAATTCCATTATCTACCCTTCCATGTAAACATTTGTTTCCTTGATGTGTTCAATCAATGTTCTACTTATTAGAAATTTTGTTCCCAATCATTCTCGATTGGTCGATATATTCATGACACTTCATGAATTTTCTTGCAAGGATTCCAATCATCCTTGACTACCAAAGATTCCTCTCTCTATCCTTTAGGTTCCTTTCCTAAATCATACATGTTTGGGTATCATTGGCATCCAATGGCCACTCAAATTCAATTACATATCATTAAAATAATACAATATTTGAGAAGGGATTCTTACCCAATCTCTTCCTACCTTATGCCACATAGGCATGAACATTTTTATACCTATTCTGGCTTCCAAAACCCCTTTCTGATTTTTACCTCATTAGGGGTGCTCCATGGGGACTCCCATAGTCCCTTCCACAGTTCATTTCTATCAACGACCCTATTTTTCACTTACCCTCTGCTTGAGGTTTTCCACCAGTGGTAAGTGTCCTTTTCCAAGAGTTCCAATTATTTCCTACATATGACATGCATAATCACATCCACAATTATATTAGTGTTAATGTTAAATAAAATTCATGTGTCATAGTATTTAAATCAAAAAAACATTATCATATATGTCGTAGCAGGTCTATGTGTACTCTATCACATTTCCCTTAATGTTTTCATGTGTGAAAACACAATCAAATTTTTAGTTGTCTCTATAGTCATGCAACTATCAACATTCTCATTCCAAAAACATTTACATGCATCAACATATCAATTTCTCATCCTAGAGAAATGTAATAAACAACAAGAAAGGAGTCAAGGGACTCTTCCCTTTTTCCAACTCCTCCTACATAGTTTGGAACTTTTTAGTTCAGCTGAGTTATTTCCAAGGCCTCACTACCTTTACTTAACATGGCTCAACCAAGCCTATTCATTTAAACATACTTATTTGTTTATTTTCCCTTTCTTTCAAAGTCATCCCTTTTTGAGGTTTATAACTCTGTTAAGCAAATAAAAGTTTTTAGAGTGAGGAAAGTGTTTCTCCTTTCCTCTTCCTTTGCTTAAGCAATTTGTCCTTCTTGGGATTTTTCTGTTCTATTCCTTAAGTAGTTTCAACCAAGTTTCTTTTTGACTTCCCTAGATAATTTAGCATACTACAACAACAAGAGTTTTCCTACAAATTAAGAACTGATGCATTTTTCACACTCACCAAAGAGAAAATCAAGTTGGTCAACATTCATTTGCATATATTTTACTCACACATGAGATCTTAAAATGAAATTTTGGATTCTTGTACAAATATACTTTGTAGTCTATTGTCTAATTTTCCAACAGTCATTAAGATTATGGCCCTATTTTCTTGTTAGGGTATTTATACAGATCCTCTACATGGAACTTCTTCAACATGTAACTCACTTGTTACCTATCTGCCACTTATCTAAATCAACCTAAACCTTGATTCAACCTCAACTTCACCATTTCAGTGTTTTATCCAATATTCCATAAGGAATTATCAACATGCATCTCTATTATACATCCAAATTGTGCATTCACACATGCACATGTATTTTATCAATTTGTATTCACACTATGTTTAATTAATCAAATTCTTTATCATGCAATGTGTGGGTCCACCAGATATTTTACTTTCTATATCTATTAAAAATTAATTAGTTCATGATTGTTCACAATCATTTACATGTAGCCTTTAAAAGCATAATCATGTTTCCTTTTATCATGAAAAAAGAGCATCCCTGCTCATTTACTCTTTCATTAATTTACACTAGCTTTTCTTGAGGACATGGAACACATCCTCCTCAAGTTATTATTCCATCAAGATAATCAAACCCTCCAACATAGGGTTAATCGTGCATCCATGGAATTTCCTAGGCCTATAAAGTACACATATTGCCTCACAACCTACTTGATCAGGAAGTCATATTATATGTTTAAGCATGTATATGTGTTTTTGTGTGTGTGTGCACATGATCACTTGCACATTTTTACCTCATTCATTCACATTGATATTTTAGTTTTAATAACAATGTTCTTTAGTGAGAGGTTAAATTCAATCATATGACTAGTGTCACAATCATAATTCATACTAATGTTTCCCTCTCTACATGGAAACAACCAACAAGGGCCAATTTTTCCCTTTTTGTTGTAAAAAAATAAACCTTCCACAAATCATAATTCAGATGGGTAGTTACTGCATTACCCAAGGAAGTAAGATAACCATTTCTATTCTCTCTTCATGCCTCAATTCATTATTGGTCAACATACCCCTACAAAGGGAATATTTTCCTAAATTCCTTCTTACTATTATATAAGTATACCAAGCCATATCCATATGGATACCATCCACCTGTGGATGTCAATATGACCCATTGGTCATATAAAATTTCCCCAACACTTCCTTAATTAGACCTTGTATCGGTTTCTCATCAATCCTTATAGTCCTATATTTATAAGGTAAAAGACCACAATATTATAAGCATTTGATTCATGTTGTTAAATCTTGCTGACATCAGGTCATTCTCATCTAAAAAGTCCATCAGTAGACCATACCTTACAACTCACCATAGTTTATAACATGTCTAATTTGAATGATACATATATGCTTACAACCTATCCAAATCTTATATTTAATAACAAACTATAATAAATCTATATGCATTTTGTATGCATGATCAATATTTTTCCATATCCATTCTAGCATATCCTTGTGCACCAAGAAATTTACCCATGCCTACAATGCAGATGTATCCCAACTATATTCATTTTTCATTCACGTCAATAGGAAAGCTTTTAGGTCAATAGGTATATACATTCTCTTATTATAGTTGTGATCACATAATCTTACTCATATGCCCACATTACTCTACTTGTTTTATAAGGGTTATATTCAATCCTAAGGACTCCTCTTTCCCTTGCTTATATGGGTTATTCCAATGTAACACACCCACGACAGGGCATAAAAAATTTCGCTTTTCTTAAAGGACATATTCTCCATCCATGGTTTCTAGTTTGGAAAGTTGGGGAACCAGTCTGACCTCCCGGTCAAGGATCTCCGATTCTGGAGCCAAACGACTCTCTGAGACCTTGATGGTCTTGTTTTGCAATTAAACATAGACTCTTTCAACTTTCAGGTGTAGTTCTGATGGTACTCGTGGCCTCATTTCAACATACCAAACCTTTCAAAACATAATTCAACATTTCAAAGGATTTTAACAAATGTGTCAATATTCATGGCCACATTCATACCCAATGCACTCTTGCATTGTTTTCAAGTCCATCACACTTTATGACCGGTTCTTGGCCATGGTGTGTTGGAATTTAACCAACCTTTTCCTCATATGGCTTATCCATTTTCTTTCATTCTTACCGTAGGACCATACTGCCTGCTATAGGCCGATCACAACCCCTAAATGAGTACACATGAACTCAAAAGTTTCACATGAACTTTAAGCACTCTTCCTCCATTAATAACTAGGGTGCCAACACTCATGGCCACCCAAATTTGTTTTCCTTCAGCGCTTACATAATGTTAGTAAAAAATTGGAAGGTCCTCCTCCCTCAATGGGAAATCCATTGTGTATCCTTTATGCAAACATGCATTTCCTTGAAGCAATTCCATGCAATGTGCTAACTAGGAACAACTTTATTCCCATAGAACTAGTCCCCACAACCATAGTCTAATGCAGAGTGCTAAACTCTACCTTTCTTGATTGGCCCGGATGGACTCCATTTTCTCTCCACATGATCGAGATTTGTGACCTCAGCTCTATTTGTTTCTACGCTATCCTTTTCAGTTCCCGTGTCCAAGTGTTATGATCCTAGCTACACCCCTTTCCTACAAATCGATGGTGTAGATCCATCTTTCCCTGGATCTAATGATTGCAAGGGATTGCAGAACCTTAATTGGCTAACGGTTTAATTCTCCTTTCGATCCCTACAATGAATACGGGTTGTCCGATCTATGATCAGAACCCCAAAATCAAAACAAAACTATATTGAGTTTATTTTATGGGTACATGTCCTGGAATTAATCCTCATGCATGAGCCTTCCCCACAAAGAATACGGGTCTTCGATCTTATCCCTAGATCGATTCTAAACCACAAAATTCCAAATACAACAATCCTGGCATAAAAGTATTTGACTGAGAATCTAGACTGAGAGCAGAGCCTTGATTTGCCAAATTCAACCACACAACCCAATCATGGTACGATTTTATGTGGCATTAGCGCGTGGGTTCCTTGTAGGTCTTCCCACTGATCATTCACAGATCAACAGTTCACAGTGATTGCAGAATCCCCAATGTGTTCTCTCTTTATCGGAGAGTTCAATCTCCATAATCTAAAAAGTGCTCGCCCAAATCCTTAATCATGGTCGTTGATCATCCACCTCGATGAGATCAACGGTGTTGGTTGATTGCGGGCCATGAATTAGTGTGCCCATTAATTCCTACTTTGTGCTCTGCAATCAATATGAGCCATCCGATCTACGATCGGATCCCAAATGCAAAACAAAGCTACATTGAATTTAAATTAAGAGCACAAGCTCCGCCATTAACCCGTGTGCCCATTCGATATCCACAATGAATATGGGTCATCGATATTATCGAATGACTCGCGTTTGATCCATTAACTCCAGTGGATATTGAAATCTATATAACATCTAAGATTGGTTTTCTTTCCGATGAACGACTCATGTTCACTTCCTCTGTTAGTCTCTTGATTACCCTGATTCGATTAGGGTTTTTTTGTGATCCTCAGGATCTTGATCTGTAGTTGATTGAATGGATTTCTACGATCTCCTAGTAAAGGTTTTTGATATTTTGAGTCAACAAAGATCATTTGGTTCAGATGTTGCTGCATCATACAATCAATCTTCACCATCGGAGGTTTAGACCTCCAACATTCGGGTTCTCCTTCCTGAATCATACCCTACTTGGGTATCGATGGAATATACGTGTTCTCGGCTGCTAGCATCCTATTTCTGATTTTCACCTCATCAACAATGCTTTAGCAGGATTATCACAATCCTGTCATTAATCTTTTGATCGCATCCTTCCCATGTTCATCCTCTTCTTGAGGTTTCCCATTATTTGTAATTGTCTTCCTCAATAATTCCAATTCCTTTCTATACACAACATGCATCATTAGTTGTAATATCAATTAAAATGCATGTATCATAACATTCAAATCCATAAAAATTCTTCGAAATGTCCTAGCATATCTTTATGTATTTCATCACCTTATCCTCAAGGATTTCCATGAATGCAATATAGACGGTTCTCCACTGTTTCTACAGTAATAAAATCATCATCACTATGGTGTCAAAACATTTACTTTTTTTAGTAAGTTAGCTTTTTCATTCCAGAGGAAACATAACACATAGCAAGAAAGGAGTTAGGGGTTCTCCCCTTCTTCCAATTCTTTCTACGCCGCTTGGGACTTTTCAGCCCATCTAAGTTATCTCTAAAGGCCTCATTGTCTTTTCTTAACATGGCTCCAACCAAGCCTATTCAATAAAAAATACTCCTTTATTCATTCATTAGTCTTCTTATTCATTACATGATGCTTTCAAAATGTAATATTCAAAGGCATAATCATGTGCCTCTTATCATGACAAAAGAGCATCTTTGTTCATTTACCCTTTTATCTAATTATACTAGTATTCCCTAAGGAAAGGGAATTCATTCCCCTTAAGCTATTATTTGGAGCAAAACTTTCATGACTCTTCAGAATGGAGTCAGCCATGCATCCATAGTATTCATTTAATCTGGACAAGAGAAATTCTTGCTTTATATTTCACTCATCAGGGAAACCATATGGTGCCTACAACCATACTCCTTCATCATACATGTGCACCACTTGCATGTTTAATATCATTCATACCTAACTGATATTGATATCAGGCTTCATATTAAGAAGCTTCACAATGCATTAAACCCATTCACTCAAGCATAATTAAACATAACTAAGTATTCATCATGCTAGCTTATTGCTTACACCCTTTCCATGTCATTCACACACATGGACATATCAGGCCTCTATATCTTTTTCCCAAGGATCTTCCAAGCATCCTTATGATCATGTATACACATTCATGTATATGTAGGTGCATCTATTGCACCTTTTTACCTAATGCATTCGCTTGATACTTTAATTTCATCATTAGTTTCCTATAGTTTGGGAATTTAGTCACTTACAGGACAAATCTCACAGTCATATTCCATATTGATGTTTCCTTCTCTTATGGCAATAACCAACCAAGGTCACTTTCCTCTTTACATGACAACGTCTAGAAAGAAAACCTCCTTTCCTCAGCATCCACAGGGTTTTACCCATATCACCTTTATCTGCTTATGAGGAGTTATATACTCCGAGTTTAATGTAAAGCATTAACTATAACTGCCAAGGATCCTACCTGATCCTATCAGCTTCCTTTAAGCCCACAAAGGTATTAAACCTTATATAATCAACCATCATCAGTGCCTGAAGTTCCAACTACCCATGCTTAGAAGCAGTGTTATGAACACCAGGTCATCCATCCTTTAGGCTTTAGTTGCTCTTGACAGAACCCTTCCACCTTCAACTATCCACATTCAAGTCTTATTATAAATGTTAATTAGCATATCCCTACTCTAGTAAGAGTAGTTATCACTTTGATAAAGGGATAAATAAATTATTCTACTGGAATTCAACAAGAATTCCAAAAATCACAGGTTCAATCTATAGTCCTTCTCCTCAAGGAGTAAATGCAGATAACAATACCTCTTTATGTGACTCGTGCATGATCTCATTTAGGCCAAGTGTTGTAACCATGCTCTGATACCAATTTGTAACACACCCACGACGGGGCATTGTTGAAATTCTGAGGTCCTATGAGGCTGCCATCTAAGTTCTGTCCTTGACCTTAGTATGGCTCTAAGTTTCAACTGTATGGCTGTCTTCTTTTGCTATTTTAGGACAGAAAATAGTCATCCCACTTTCT